>OZ012703.1:25058106-25128152 GCA_963942595.1 Cylloceria caligata
TGATATTTTACCTAAAGTATTCGTGTGAATATTTTAATGGTCATAAATCTTTCGTTTAAATCTATAGCTCCTCCACTTTTGTTAATTGTTTCGCTCAAATAATAATTGTTCTTGATTTCATCGTCTTTGTAAAGAGAGAGCGAGAGAGAAGATTTTAGGCAAAAGCGAGAAGAAAGGGTGCGGTCGCCTGGTCACGTGATAGCGTTCCCTCCAACCGACCCCCTTTTGACCAACAACGTCCCGTCGGCGACTAGCCGAACCCCTGGTCGAGGTTTGAGGGTAAGGCTGCGCTGAATCATAGATCCATAAATGGCAGTCGATGATCGGGTCTACGCAGTAGATCCCATGATTTGAAAGTTTGCCGTTTGACTGAGAGCGCTGAAACATTCCATCTTGACAAGATTAATTTTCCCGGGAGACAGTCGATAGGGCCACACCTCCACCTTGCTCCGCTCTCCATCGTTAAAATCGCTCTCCTTTTCTCTTACGAAATTCGAAAATAAAAGAAAATCGTAAAAGGTTACTTTTACCGTAGCGAAACTAAAACAGAAGAACTTTAATGTAATTGAAATAAAAATAGATAAATGCGACGTTACGTCAGGACGTAATAAATCATAGAAAGTATTATATTTCGGAAAGATACTAAGCTCAGTGAAAAACGAATACGGAAAAAGGTGGGAAAACAGGCGAGTGATCTAATTAGTAAGAAAAATAATTAGTGTGTTCTTAGAAACAATTTATAGGAATACTGGATTGAATAGAATTTAAGCGAATAGCATTTAAACATGTAGTATTTAAGCAAGTAGAATCTAAGCGAGTATTGTGTAAGCGAGTAGTTTTAAAGCGGATATAAAGAAAAATAAAACAACCGGTGAATAGAGAGGATTATCAGCATAATAGAGACATCTCCTTTAAGAACAAATTCATGTGCGTGATTTGAGTGTATATATTGGGTGACAGGCCTGCTACCGACGAATAGTATCAATAACAGACTACGTAGCTAGGTGTATCGAGGAGCTACGTGAACGAGAAGCACGAAAGAATCGAAGAATAATCGTAGAAATTAACGGATTGAAAATGCAATGTACTGGTTAACGTTGCCAATAAACCGAACATCTTTATTCTTCTGTTTGTCTTAGTAAATAAACACTACTTTTGCCTATCTCGGCGTCTAAATTAATTATCCCTGTGTTCGAGCCCGAATTCTTCCCCTCGGAAGACAAAAATTAATGCTAACGATAAAAATTACCGTTACAATACATATATTATTCGCATTCTACGAGTGGTCAGCATTTCACAAGCGAATTAAGCGAAATGACTTTCCACCAATTAAGTATAATAATTAGATTATTGATACTACAGAATTAGTTAACAATTTTTAACGATGAAATATTTGTAGTTAATTCATTATGGTTGAAAGATAATAAGTTACCGATACTAGCACTTTTATAGGTAACTTCCAAAAACTATAACCGGGTTACTGAATAAGGTAATGTTGATTATATTTGTCAGTCTAACATTTTTAGGGAAACCCCTGTTGGTTGTAACAAGGCAGTTTAGAATCTCTACCGTAGTACCCCCCCCCCCCCACAAAATCTAAGCAGGGGTGCTTGCAAACCCTAGTGAGGAATGCCCATTGCGACCACGGTGTATGGCCCCATTTAAACCTAGAATGTTATTAGGAAAGCCTTTATGAATTGTAGCATGGCCCTAGTTTACAATTCCTATTGCGGATCCTCAGCCAAAACCTAACGAGGCCCTATACTTAGGCGTGGCTACCGAACTGAATTTCTGCATGGGTTGTGTTTGCATAATACCGATGGTCTTGTTAATTTACGTATGCAAGTAGTGTTCACTTATGAAATATAATCAATTTAAAAAAATTGTTCCCTCTGAATAATCAGCGGTTGATAAATCTTATCTTTTTGAAGGCATTTGTTATTGGAGCAATAAAGTCTCATAAGTGAAATCTATTTGAACTATATATAAAAGTCACAGAATATCTCTACTCCTCGTCTCTACCATAAGAACGCGTTACTCTAACTCTGCTCCTCATAGTCCCAGTCCGGGACGGTTTCGGTCATTATGATTTATACAGGATTAAAAAGTCTTTCTGTGCCAGGATCTAGTGTTGGGAACTACACGGGCTCGGTGGCGTAGTAAGCGTAAACCGAACCCCAACGACGCGCTACGAGGGGGCTCGAGCGCAGGGCACCTGCGCCTTCCCGCGTGAAGCGATACTGCCGAGGCAGTACGCAGCACGGCCCACGGGCAGTTAGGACCAGCCTTCAAGACATCGAGACGTGGCTGACGAGAACCGCTACAATGAAACGACGGAGTGGCACGACGGAGTGGTACGACGGCTATTCCCAGCACGAAGGCACGCGCCGCACGGCCGAGACCTATACCGGCATTCTATACGACGACATTCAACGTTAACGCATCCAAAGTTTATCTACGTTTTCTAATTATCCTTTTTATGTATTTCAATAAACACAAATACTGTTATTTTATAATAACCACGAGTATTCCTCTCATTACTGCAAGTATCGGCAGACACGTGGCCTATGACCCTAATTGCGGAGCTATCCGCTCAATTCCTGACATACGAAGTAATTACGACGGTGAGTTGAACTGAGGAACGTGACGTACTTTATCAAAGACGCATAATTCACAACACTAGTGTCGTTCTTTTCGTAATCATATGTCAAAGGACTGAAATAAAGTGAAGAAATATTTCGTACTCATCCACGCTGGTGAAATGGCCTTTCTTCTTTCTGTGCAACTTGTGATAAGATAACCGCAATGCGCTGCACAATTCACCTAGTAACGAAGGTTACTTAACTCATTCACCTCGTATCAACCAGCAAGTGCACATAGTGCTCGTATACTCGTGTGGGCTATTGTAGATAGTGTTTTGAGCAGACAATTTGTTTACCTGGGAATAGATATTATCTCATGTTGATTCGTGTTGATTCATATCGTTCTTACCGACAAACAATTAAAATATAATTTACTTAAGAAGAGTACAGTTATGAAATACTGGACATTTATGATCCGTCGGCTCATAGCCTATTCACGTTATTTTTCTAGCATTGCACGAGAATTATTTCTATGTCACGACAACGGTACATAGACAATTTACTAACGCGCCTACTGTGATTATATTGAGTACGGATTTCCGAACAAATCTTTCTTGGTATTATAGATTGGTAAGACAATATTGTCCGGCTTGTCACCGTGCAAATAATATTAACGCGACCTATTACATATCATATAACGATCGAATATTACACTTCATATATGACAATGTTATCCGCATATTTCAATAAAGTTTAAACTTCGTTGTCCCCCTACCTTCACTTGTAAGAAATCGCCCTATAGCTATGCTTAGATTTAGACTTATAAATATATCTTTAGAATGTAAGATACCAACATGGAAATAACATAAGTCTAGATTCGCGCCCTTCGATGCGTCGGTGAGTCGTCGGGGCTAGCTTGCTCGCCCCACAGACCCTTGCTCGACCGCCTCCAAGAACGCACTGACCGGGGGTGGTTTAGCAAGTACGCGGAAACCCCCAGCACGCCGCTCCAACTGCGACCGAGCCCGTGCGCCATTGGTGCGCCGGCGGGAAATCGGGACTGGCTGGCTGGCTCCGCAGACGCTTGCTCGACCCCGTCCGAGAATCGACTGACCGGGAGTGGTTTAGCAAGTACGCAGAAACCCCCACCACGCCGCTCCACCTGCGGCCGATCGCGCGAGCCATTGGTGCGTTGGTGGGACGTCGGGACTAGCAACCCCATCTACGTTTCCCCGACCAATCACCGACCATCTGCCCACTATATAAACGGGCGCAAAAGCGCCCGTTAGTTGGAGTAAAAAATCGACTGCCGAGACGGGCAGTCGGAATTGGAGATCGAACCCCGAGTCGGTCAGGATCAATAAAAACCACTTCAACACCACCACCAGTGCATCGTCAGTTCTACACCCTCATCCACCCGGGAACATTGTCCAACAACTCGTTCGCTATCGGTTCGACACTCGGTCCTTTTCAGGACCCGATAAACGTAAGACCGGCGAACGCCCTAGCATCGCCGCGGACGCGTCTCGTCGCCACACCAAAAGAAGCATCACCCGTGCTCCCTTTGTCGCCTGGCCTCATAACGCCGGGGTCGACAAATTGGCGCCCAACGCACAGTAGACGCAGAGCCCGAAATCGTGGCAGTAAATACAAATAACCTCCGATCGGAATATAATTTGGTATGCAGGGGTTTTTAAGGTCGCTGATTACGAATCTGAAAGCTAAATTATTGTAAACAAAATGGCCGATCCAATATGGCGGACATGGATGTTAAAAAGGTGTCCGATCTTGACAAAAATTGGTATATGCGGGTTTTTAGGGTCGCTTATTACGAATCCGAAAGCCAAATTATTGTAAACAAAATGGCCGATCCAATATGGCGGACATGAATGTTAAAAAAAATTTAAAATTTTCAAAAAAACTCCCTCCTGCCGTACCACTCAAAAAAGGATGAAATAATTTACTTATTTAGTATGACGTTTTCGTATACAATGATATATAACTTGCATTAGTTATTTGAATTTTAATTATTATAATTGAATTGAACAAAATTGATATACGCGGGTTGTGAAAGTGACTGATTGCGAATCAGAAAGCCAAACAATTTCGAACAAAATGGCCGATCCAATATGGCGGACATAAATGGTAAAAAGGTGTCAGATCTTGAAGAAAATTGATATACGCGGGTTGTGAAAGTGACTGATTACGAATCAGAAAGCCAAACAATTTTAAACAAAATGGCCGATCCAATATGGCGGACATAGATGGAAAAAGGTGTCAGATCTTGACAAAAATTGGTATACGCGGGTTTTTAGGGTCACTGATCACGAATCCGACAGACAAATTATGGTACACAAAACGTATCCTGTTAAATGGATGAGATATAATATAAAATATAATAATCATAATAAAATAAACGTGAGCCGTGCCTTCTACGGAATTAATATTTTTATTTTCAAAATACATTATTCTCGAAATCGTGTAATCGAATTTAATTTTTAGTCGAATGGAACATCGGATTCGGAGTCGCCGTCGCCGTCGTCGATGTCGGAACCATCTACCGAGCTTGTATCGTCCACAAGACCCGATTCGATGTTATTTGTGACGAAACCTTGATGTGCTGCAGCATTGATAGTTGGAGCGAGCAGCATGCATCGCGACAGCTTCCGGCGACAAACTTTTTAGTGGTTTCTTCGGTAGTTGCCGGATGCTAGATATGTACGGGTCTGAAGAAATTAGCAGCCGGTGGAAAACATCTTGCATTGTTTTTATCCTGGAAGTTTTTCGCGAGAAGTTTTCTCGGTATCGTTTAATATCTTTATTTCGAGCTTCCTGAGCGTCTTCGGATAATTCGCCGATTGGTAAAAGCGCATGAGCTATTATCAGTGAACCGTGAATTAATAGCTTGTGTACCGAAGTAGGCATGTGGTACCAAGGGTATAATGCAACGATAGTTCTTGCCGTTTCAATAGTATACTGCTCAAATAGTTCACAATTTATCTTGTGGCCACACGAGATAACTTGTAGGATAACGTAGAAACGGTTAATTACTTTTTCGTTGACCCCGGTTATCAAAGCAGAAACCTTCCAATTCTCAAAAAATCGCCGAGCTGTGTTGCCATCATTGCTGCTGCCGTATCCAGGCTTCGGACGATCAATGCTTAGACCCAATTCGCTCTTGAATTCGCGTTGAATCCTCTTCTTGGTTTCTTCGGTAATTTTTTTTTCTTCGGAACTTCGTGCTTGCCATTTCTTAATGCCGAGTTTGTACGACAAATGTATGCAATACTCGAAGCACCGTATCCACACATGCAGTGTCGACAACCCGAACTTCAAATTCGTTTCAACGACCTCCTTTTGCAACATAACGTCGATGGCATTAAAATCTTTGCTGGTTGCTCCACACAAATAGCACCGTTGAGCAGATTTCGTCGATGACACAGCATTGCAAACTTTACCATCTATCATGGTGAACGCCAACTTGTACGTTATGGAGATATCTTTTCCACTTACTACAGTTTGGAGTGGACTAAGCGACTTTATTTGTGCTTCGACAATTCCAACTTCATTTAGTGTGGACTCTGTATCTTCGTGCAGAAACTGTAGTCTAAGCGGCCTACAAAATCGTGGAGACGAGGGCCTAGGGTTCTTCCAAACCATGATTTCTGCTTTTGTTTGTTGATCAATGCAGATGAGTTGTAATGGCACAACCGAAGTAAAAAACACATGCGCATCTGATTTGCTATCATCAGTAAAAGTCTGCTTATATTCACTTTGCCCAGAGCTTCCATCGCAACCCCATTTGCAAATTAAATCCATATTACGAGCATTACCGTTAGTCAAGGTTTCAACGACTTCTGTTTGGACGAGTAAAATACGTTTAACTGTATGATCTAATAATGCCTGCAATTCGACTTCTGCACTCGTCTCTGTAATGGTAATTGCGTCAGACCGAGGATAACAACGCTTTTTTGCTTCCACCACTTTTTCGTAAGACGGATATAGACGACAGTTATGTGCCAACGATATTTTTCTCATCGTTAGGTAAGCTCCCTTTGACAATTTACATTCGATCAAAGCGGAAAGTGCAGCCTCTTCCGATAAAGAGGTTTCACCCGTTACTGCATAAGCTTTTCGATACTTAGAAGCTCTTAAAGGACTCGTCATTGTTACGTCCTTAACAACTTTCGAAGCGTCTAATTGTCTCGAAGCGCGAAGGCTCATTTGAGTAGCGTATGCTAATTCTTCCGGGGTTGAGGATTTACGAATATCTTCGGTCTTCTTTCGTTTTGACCTTTCACTTGCCGATGTAAACTCAAGGGACGGGCGGCCTCTTTTACTACCTGGGTCTTTCTCAACAGTGTCTGTAGGTACGGCAAAATATACCTGCCCGCTAAGCCATTTACTGTTTTTCTTGAAGAAAATGTCCGATGTTCTATTAGCTTCTTGCCACCTGGTTCTTATTTTATTAAACAGCATTGAAAAGGCGGTTCTCGAGTCCTCAGGCACCACAACTTTACGTCCACTTTTCTCGGAAATTTTAGTTTCCACGAAATTCAATAACGTAGCGAAATTATCGTTCAAATTATCCTTTATAATAAGATATAATTCTTTCCTCGTCAAATGTACTCCTTCGTAATGGGACCCTGTAATAAAGACATAAAATTGTATAGAATTTGTGTTGAAGGATCAGATCAAAATTTTAATGAATTTTAATTATTGTAACAAATAAGTAGCCGCAATAATTATTCGTATTTTTTTTTGAAAAGTACATAAAAAACAACAGTTATGAAAAAAAAATTGAATTTAGACTATTATGAAAGAAGTTATGAGCAAAAAAACATAAACAAATATTTTTTGAGCGGGTGACCAAAAACATCTCAAAATGTACCAGAAGCCGATTTTTGATGAGTACATGAAAATATGACAAAATCAAGGGAAAAAAAATTGAACTGTCCGATTTGGCGTGGAATGCCCCATATATACCTATATATATATATAATAAAAATGTATCAAATATAAATAAAATGTGACGATTCAAATTAATTACTTTAGTATATACTTACATATATATGTATTGTTGTATGTCTACAAAAATAGATATATAAATGATTTACTTGAATTTGTATTTTGTATATATATATGTATATATATATATATATTATATATGGTATATGTATGGATATAGTCCTATTGCTCAAGTAGCAGCTGTTCAATGGCCCCATGGCATGGCGTATGGCGCCGCGCGCGCGTGCACGGTCGGCAACCGCCTGTTTTACGTTGCCAAAAACCATAACAGACAAAGTTAGGCAGCTCTAGGCAGCTAATTCCTGTTAATTTCGCAAGCTTATATAATAAACTAAAGGCCTAGACATTGGCTGTCGCAGAATATGGCAGAAAGTATAACTTTTCGGATAGTTGAAAATATAAGTTTACAAAATTCTTTCACTTTATTTATGCAGTAGATTATACTACACTTCAATAATTTACATATTTATTTTAAACTCAACCAATGTAAAAATATCTTCTACATACCTCCAGAAGTCGTATCCATGTCTCCGGATTGATTTAAAACACTTCACTTTAAAGTTATCGATTTTATAAGTCACGGTAGTTTTCGCTCGTTCAGCGCGCGATGCGAACACTCGTCTCGAAGGCTAACTTCCAACTGACGCAGCGACGAAGGTATACGGTGAAAAAGGTTCCCCTTTTACAATTTAACGCAGCCATTAGTCCTCTACCTGACTGCCTGCTCAAATATCCCGATTGTAAAAATTTTTTTCTGACTTTTCTGCCACGATTTCGGGCTCTGCGTCTACTGTGCAACGTGGGGCTCGAGTTTCTGCTGCAGTACGGATACGACACCCGCTCTATCGCTTCATGCCGGTCAAGCGTTCTCTGACGAAGGCCCGTTCCTCCCTGCGCCAGCAGCGGCAATCTCCGGAGGACCCACTTCTGGGAGTGATAAACCCAGTGGCGCCCAATACAACCAACGATACGGATAGAGAAGACCCGTCCAACGCCATGGACGGACACCTTCCCCCAATCGGTGAAGCCGACCCTGGCATCCAGGACGGTACCGACAACCCGCAGGAGGCGGACCTACAACACGTGCCGCCCGCTCGGACCAACGAACCTCCAGTAAACGTTCAGCTAGCAGGGGACGCATAAGTGCAACTCGGGGCTCTGCTGCGCGCTCTGAACGAGGTACCACGCGTGCCATTGCCCACATACAGTGGCATTGATCACGAGGATCCGAAGAAATTTTTACGGAAATGCGAGGAGTATTTCGGAGTTTCCCGCATCCCGGTATACTTACGAACGAAAATCGCTGCGTCTGGACTACTGGGTGAGGCGGAGAAGTGGTGGAACTGCTACCAGCCACTCGATTTCTCGTGGGAGAAATTCCGCGAGCTGATTCTCAGTCGATACGATAGCCCAGCGGTCATCTCTCGAGTAACCGCCAGCTTATATTCCTGAAAACAAGGGGAGCGCGAGAATACGGGAGTTTTCTTCTAACAAAAATACCTGTTGTACCAACGAATTCGCGGCGACGATCCGGAAGCAACGCAAGTGGCTACGCTGCTTGAACTGCTACGCCCTCAACTGCGCGTGGCCATCCGTCCATCCAACCCGCAGACGATTTCCTCACCGATGTCATGGGCTATCGAGAGTGAGTACGACCTCGCGGACGGGCAACAATCCAACGCTGCAAAGATAAGGAAGGAAGAACAAAAGCGAGCTAAGCCAACTTCGAGACCATCGGCCGACGGCCAGCATCCGCCAAAGTGTTGGCATTGCCCTGAGCGGCACATGCACAAGGACTGCCCCGTATTGACCAAAAAGATAGCGGATCGAGCGAATCCTTCGGGAAACTGGAGGACGGCGCCGGACGCCCCAACTCCGACCGCCCAATCCGAGTAGGGCTAACGGAGCACAGCGATGGTGTCCGCAAGCTGCCGCACATCCTTCTTACCATTAATGGTCTAGAGGTGCGCGCCGCCATCGACAGCTTCTCCAGTGACTGCTTCATTTATCCTAGTCTCCTGCCACGAGGTGAAGTCATCGAAAAAATACGCGCAGATGCTAACCTCGCCGGAGAAGAGATAAAGATGCCATTGGACGGGAAAACTCGGATTCCCATAACCATCCAGGGGCACCAACTCGAGATGGAAGCATGGATCGCTCCCCGATCCCGAGAACTGATAATTCTAGGCTACCCGTGGCTAACTTCACAGCGCTCCATCCTCGACTTGGCCAACGGCGTCTTGTATCTGGGAGTGCACGAAAGGTTTTCCGTCCGTTTGATAGACGCGGCTATACCTCAACGCGAGGCACCTCCGATTGACCTCAACGGAATTCAGCAAGAATTCCCGCCGAAATACCTGCCACGCTTCAACGAACTCCTCCAGAGGTTCCGCAAAGTTTTTGCCACGGAGGGGAAGCCCACGCAAACCCCCACAACAAAACACGCTATACGCCTTACAGCAAAGGAACCGTTCCGGTTGGCACCGTATCGCTACTCACACTCGAAGAAAAGGATCATCGAAGAGGAGATACGAAAAATGCTCGAGGGAGGGATTATCGAACCGTGTCGATCGCCCTATAGTTCGCCGATAGTTATCGTTGAAAAGAAGGACGGAAGGCCGCGGTTCTGTGTGAATTTTCAACGTCTCAACACCATCATGGAAGACACCGATCAACCGATCCCCCGGATCCACGACTCGCTTAAGGAATTGGGAACGGCACAGATTTTCTCCACGTTGGATCTAAAAAGCGGCTACTGGCAGATACCATTGGAGCCTGAGAGCAAAAAGCTAACCGCCTTTACGACGCCCAATGGGGGAACCTACCAATTCCGCGTCATGCCTTTCGGCCTGAAAAATGCACCAAATACTTTTCAACGGCTCATGAGCCAGGAAGTGCTCGTCGCGCTGGTCAATCGGATATGCGTGGTGTACTTGGATGACATCATCGTCTTCTCGAAGATCTGGGAAGAACACCTTCAACACTTAGCGCTTGTCTTGGAACGCCTAACACTCCATGGCTTGACGTGCGGCAGTGATAAGTGTCATTCCGGGAAGAGAAAGATCGACTACCTAGGCCACAATATTACCAACCGGGGTAATGAAACCCGAGCACATTACGGGTATACTCGAGTGGACACCGCCACGCACCAGACGAGAACTTCAGAAATTTCTGGGAACCTGCAACTGGCTGCGCGAGTACATTCCACATTTCGCGGAAACTACCGCTCCCTTGACCGATCTATTGGCGGGGAATAAAAAGTATCGCTGGACGCCGGCCGCACAGGAAGCTTTCCGAAAGGTGAAGAAAGCCGTACAGCAACCCTTGGAACTGAGCCAACCGGATCCCGAGCTACCATTCACCCTCCAAACTGACGCCAGCACAAATGGAATGGGCGCGGTCTTGTACCAGTAGGACCAAGATGGAGCCCAAAAAATCGTGAGCTACGCCAGTGCCAAATTCAACAAAACGCAGGCGCGTTACTGCATGAATGAGCGGGAATGCCTAGCCATCATTTGGGCCATGACTAGGTATAAACCGTACCTGGACGAACGCCAGGTACGGTTTACAACGTGCGAGAAGGGACAAGGAAAAGCTCGGCCGTTGGGCCCTGCAACTCGAGGAGATGAACTTCACCGTCGAACACGTCCCACGGCGGGAGAACGAGTTGCCGAACGCCCTCTTGAAACACCCGGACGCCGGAAACTCGTACGTGGAAACCTCGCGCCTCGTCTACCTGAGCTACCTGAGTGCCAACGCTAGCGGCCCACCTGGACCGGAACTCTTCGCCATCACCTTTGAGAATCTGGTCGAACAGGTGGTCGGAGAGCAACAATCCGATCAACGGATCTGCAAACTTGCGACCGCACTGGGAAAATCCACGTCACAAGATACGAGATATAGACTGATCGAGGGAGGCATTTGCAAACGAGTGCAGGGGGACTAGAGGTTACTCGTCCCAGAAGCCTCGAAGCAGAGGATTTTTTACGAGTATCACGACGCTGTCCTGGCAGGGCACCCAGGCGCCGACGAAACACTCCGTGCTATTCAGTAGAGGTTCACGTGGGCAGGGCTCCGCCAGGACGTTCGGGAGTATGTCGGGTGGTGCCGCCTCTGTCCGTGCACGAAAACAAACAAACCACGTCATGCCGACTCTCTCAGACCATATCAACCACACATCCCATGGGAAACGGTGGCCATCGACCTTATGGGCCTCTACCCTCGTACCGGAAGAGGCAAGAAGTTCATCCTCGTGCTCACGGATTTATTCTCGAGATGGGTTGAGGCTTTTCCTCTGGGATCCTCCAACGCTACTACCATCATCGGGGTCATCAAGAAGGAGGTATTCGCCCGCGGGGGGTACCCAAAGGCCATCCTCTCGGACAACGGGCCACAATTTTCTAGTCGGCAGTGGCAAGGAGCTTGCGACCAGTGGCAAACCATACATTGGACCACGGCCACCTATCATCCACGGGCTAATCCTACCGAACGACGAAATCAGGAGATCAAAAAGGGACTTCGGTTGCACCTGCAGGATTCCCAGCAGCCTCATCGGGATTGGGACAGGCTAATATCCTGTTCAGCCTCCGCACCCGGAAGAACGCGGCCACAGGATCCACCCCCAGCGAGGTCTTACTCGGCGCCAACTTGTGACGGCCCGGGGAGTGGCGATTCCCACCGCTAGGGAAGCCCGTTCCTGGACAAGAGGCTCGACAGAAGAAAGTACGGTGCAACCAGCGTAAATACCAACGCAGCTATGCAGAAACCACTCGAGGCCACTCGAGGTTCGACGTGGGAGACGCCGTTTACGTCAAGGCGCACCATATTTCCAGTGCGGCTGACGGGGTCAACGCCGGATTTTCGCCCCGTTGGGAAGGACCTTATCTCGTCGAAAGGTGTCTTGGCGGTGAGATATATATTGTCGACAAGAATCAGAGAAAGGTAAAGATTCACGGCAATCAAATGAAACCGGCATGCACGAGCTCGTCCCGGTCCGGGATGAACCTGCGTAGCCGAGAAGGCCGCCAGACGCCGCAGGAGCGGCCACATCGCAGCGACGCCAACCTTGGGACAACCACCAGTCCACCAAACCTTACGGTGCGCACTGGGGAATCATTGCTGATTCCCGCAACCCAAGAGGAAACGCAAAGGGATTGTTCGGCCTCACTCCAGACAAACAGGACATCTCCGAGAACCACCGAAGTCGCCTCTGAGCCAAAGATGGTTCTTTCTCCCGGAGACTCGACCAGGCCGCCAAACCCTACGGTACGCATTGGGGAATCATCGCTGATTCCAAACCCCCAGGAGGCCGTGAAAGTGGTTCCGCGAAGATCGCCCGAAGCGCGTCGGAACAGCGCAGGGGACTCGTCCGAACCAAGGCTGGTTCAACCGCTCGAGGCGACACGCCGTCGACCCTCTGAGGATCCCGCAGCGACGACGCCCAAACCACACCAAGGCCAACTACGCGAGTCCGAAGACGTCCATCCTCGCAAACGCAGAAGGGGCCGTCCACACAGATCACACACTGTTTCAACAGCAGGAGAAGCGACATCACAATTAAGTGCAATGAAATTACTACCTCGATACGATTTAAGATCCAATACAAAGTGTATTTAGATTTAGTTCACGCGATTCCCACAATCTTAGCAGGGGGGGGAATTGTTATCCGCATATTTCAATAAAGTTTAAACTATGTTGTCCCCCTACCTTCACTTGTGAGGAATCGCCCTATAGCTATGCTTAGATTTAGACTTATAAATATATCTTTAGAATGTAAGAAACCAACATGGAAATAACAGAAATCTAGATTCGCGCCCTTCGATGCGTCGGTGAGTCGTCAGGGCAAGCTTGCTCGCCCCACAAACCCTTTGTCGCCTGGCCTCATAACGCCGGGGTCGACAACAGGGCACACTTAGCTTGGGTGTTGCGTTGACATACTGCTATGTCGCATCGGTGTAGGCGGTGAGCGGGGGTTCCGATGAGCAAAGTCCATGAACGGTAGGATCAGGTGGCCAACGACTATGTATTTCGACAAGTTATTGTGTTCGCCGGTACTCTTGGCAGTCTCGGCACATGAGAATTATGCAGCGTACATTTTGATTACACAATTGGTAATCTAGAACTGGTAATCCAGTATTGGTAATCGATAATTGATTATTGATTACTGAATTTATTGGAATATCTGGTATAACTTGGCCCGTCACCGACGCCCTATAATACAGAATGAATGATTGAGGATAGCGGTATCCGTGGAGCGATATAATATCTTTTTTGTTTTTCAACGTTGCTTTTTACATCGTTGTATCACAATAATATGGATAAATACCTGTTGGCTGTCCAGGGCGACGGAGTTTATGGTAGCAATTGCACTCACGCGCAAATGCTATTCTTATGGGAACTTTTATTTTGCGAGTATTGGTACGTATTACTGCTGTACAACTACCGGGCGAGTGAAGCTCGGCACGACTTTTCTCCTCACGCCCTATTCTTATTATATGCGCGGAGCTCTATTATTCATACCTCGCGCAATGATATTTGAGTACGTTAATATAGCGGTTTACTCCGAAAGCGGAATGGTGAAACTACCGGGATCACATGGGTGACGGAACGAATGGAGTATAGTGACTCTATGGTATACTGTATACCTAGCGCTATCTACGGACTATATACCTTACAATTATCCCCCTTAATTTATGAGATCGGAACGCAAAGGCGAACCTATCGACTAAATTATACATACGTAAGTCGTCGTATTTTATCTCACACTCTAAATGGCAGCGGAGACGAATTATTTGGCATGGTCTATGATAATTCACGTAGGCTGGACTGGCTCATAATATTTTCGGAGATTCGTACGGTTATAAATTTCTTTGACATCGGTCGGTTGGCTTCGCTCAACGAGTTCAAAGGCATTATTTCCAAAGACACGCGATATACGATACGGTCCGTAGTATACATGGAAAAACTTTGATGTTACTCGCTCAAATGCAGGTGACGGAACGAATGGAGTAGAGTGACTCTATGGTATACTCTATACCTCGCGCTATCTACGGACTATATACCTTACAGCCTTAGAAATCTGTTTCAAAACATAAGTTTCCGCCCAATAATGGTGATTATTCCCGTACAGAAAATAGTCATTCTCTTGGGTCAAATTTTGAAGTGTTTCTATAGTGTTTTCTCGAGAACTTTAGTTTTAAAGGCTGCATCCGAGGATGTCGCAAAAAAACTCCAAGTCGCGTTGTTATACGCATACGCTTTACTGAGTACGTATATTTTCAAGCTACAAAATACAAATACTCTACTAAAGATGAGCTGTTTATATTCAGCTCAGGATATGTGAAATATGAAAAATAATGCCGGGAAAGACGGCGTTACTGACTTCAGGTGATACCGCTTTACCACAATAGTCGACATAAACGGTATCTTCCTTGCATTCACTTTTCCTGCCCTAAAGACATTGCGCGTGCTATGTGTACTCTTGATACTGCACATTTATGCATATGCCTTTGGGATTCAAGGACAGTTCGTTGCTTTCGTAGACATCGCGAGCTGTGATGAATGACCGCATGAAAAGATTGCTCGGGTAAGTCCCCGGTGGTTTCGATGCCTTCTTCTGGTTGTCGACGATCAGCCAATGCTGTGGGCAGAGAAAACAGTCGTTTATGTATTTAATACTGATTGGGACAGAATTGACAAATTTCTTTTTAAAAAAGTATGTGAACTAGAACTTTGCAAATTGCTTCTTTATTATATTGCAGTTTCTATGAAGCCATCTCGATGAGGAAGTATGTTGATAAATTTTGACTTCCTCATAATAAAAGCTTTGTGGTGGTTGAAAATAAAGCAAAAATACGCTTGTACGTTACATCCGCATTTAATTATTTACTCGAGGCATTGTCAAGTTGTAGGCCTTTTGTTTTTGCAAGTTGCGGCAATCATAAATATAAAAATGTTCTATAAAATTCCGACGCCTCTGTAATTTTCACAAAATTTTTTTCTAAATATGATTTCTCGACACTTTGGAAGCAAAAAGAAGCGGTTCTTTTTCAATCCTCTAAGTGCGATGTATGGCTTTTGCATCGTCATAAAAATATCGTAATGAATAGAACAATCTTATTTTTATACATGACTCTGTTTACCGTCATAGTAGGTACACACAACGTAGGTCTCACCTGCTTAAAGGGACACGGAGTTATGAACCTGTATCCACCATTTTCAGCGTTTAAGAAGTAACCGCGTAGACTGAACGTAGTACCAGACGGTATCGTAAGCCCACCAATTGGTTCCGTCAGATTTCGAAACACTATCCTGTTCTTGAGTAAATCATCTACTAATCTCTTTGCACTCACGTCCAAGGTACTTTTGTCTAACATGAAAAAAAATCGTTACATATGCTCTTTTCACTATGCACTATTTAAAAAATGCCCAGACCACGATTCAGCTGTGAAAAACAGTAGAACTAAAAGACAGTTGTCCTTAATTTATATCAAAATGACTGCGAAAAAACTTGAGTTTCCAAAAAATTCGTACTTGCTTTTGTAAAAAACTAATATTTCTATGCCATTAATTTTGTCAAAATTATTAGTTTTTTCTGAAACTGTTTCCAATTTCCTATATTCATTAATTTCACACTTATACTTACTATATGACAATTTCTTCGTTAAATTTATAGGACCATTTTTATTACGATCTTTCTTCTGGAAGAGAGAGAGAGAGCAGGCAAAGTATTCTCAATATATTTAATAAATGTGTAACCTATAGACTAAATAAAATACGAGGAAGGCATATTCTGTCTGCATACACATTTATTTATATGAAACAAACGTGCATTTACTTTTATTATAAATCAGCATGCTAATGATTAATGGTTATTATAAAGTTAATAGGCGGCTTAATTAATTATCTACTCGACAACCCACTGAGCTGCCACTCAGTGGATCTCGTGACGTACATACGCACACAGACAAAATATCCCAATTCTGCGAGTGTCGATAATTCTGTGGCTCTTCTTGGCGCCATCTGAATGAGCCAGTAACTTTCCGAGCTACCGTGGCGCCATTACGTATCACGCCTGCGTATTCGCAATCCTACCTTCGTTCTTTTAGGTTTCTTCAACGATTCCTGCGATCTTTGCAACTCATACATCACGTATCTCGTATCTTCGGCCTCTAATTTCGAGTTTCTATTGTCGCCATATGTGTTCACGCATATCATCTTAGGGCTGCTTCCTTTTTCGTTTATCAAACATGTCTATGGCACATTTTTGTTTCCTTAAACCTATTTGTCGAATATAATTTATATTAACGTTGATTACTGTACCTTTGATTCATCTGGGCAGCAAAGTCGTCGCCTTGATGTGTTTAATGATTTTTTGTAACAGGTGCAGCACACAGCTATTGGATACGTCACGAAGAAAATAAAGTTCAGGACAAACTCGAGTTTTCTGTAACATTTAATTACCAAAGCAGTGAATAAAATTCATCTAATTCCGTCACGCTATGCGTTCTGTTAAATATATTCTAGCTAATACGTAAATTAATAAGACCAACTATAACAAAATATTATACATAAAGTTATCATTAATTTGTTATTCAGTCCGTTGCTATTTTTACGATATTTGTTATATGATGGTATGAAAGTATTGCTGCAAGAATTTTAGTAAGGAAAAAAGAACTAGTATTTAAAAGATACATTAATGACTTACAACGAAATAAAAATATAGTAAAAATACAGTAAATAAAAATGGAATACCTGCTACAGACTCTAACGGTTCGTTGACCTGTGTCCGGATGAACCGGCCATCCATCACTATCGGTCATTAGACACCTGCATCTCAGATCCGGCTCGAGATATTCCTCGATCCTACTACCCTCTAGAAGACTGTCGAGGCCCCATCGGCTAACCGTAGGGGCAAACATACCAACGAGCCACTTCATCATTCCTGAAAAGTGGTTTTTTTACATTTATTTAATTTATCTGAATCTAATCTAGCTATGCCGCCATTGGAGGATATTTTCTTTCGCCTAAATCACATTCTTTAAATTGATCAAATAATATTGATTGAATAATTTTTATTTTTGTTGTGTGGAAAATTATACAAAATTAGCGATAGTTTGCAAATAGCCATAGCGATTGAATTATGTATACAGTAGCTCTAATAAAAAGGCCGACAATAAAGCTCCGCTAAATACTACTATTGAAATGCAGTATTAAAAGAATTGCATAAATGTATAATTGCAAAAGACATAATAATCAACTAAAACTTTACCCAGAAAAAGAAGTAGCAACACAAGGAGTGCGCTGAGCAATAGCACATTTTTGACGGCATTCATGAGTATGGATGTTTCGGTGGTGACGACAGGAACAGGTCCTTGAAAGCCAGCGGCGTGATAGTGTTCTGGTGACATAGGTCGGCATCCCATTCCGCTTACACTGCCGATGCATGCGCAGAGGCAGTGCCATACGCAAAAGCACCGATCCATTTTTTCAACTCTTATTCTCCTCATCGCGACAAGTTCACCGCGATGATTAACAACCTCAACTATAAACAGAAAAAATTATCCACTTAGCATCCCAACAGTCGCAAAAAACGAAAAATCACTAAATCCACATCGTACCCGAACAGTGAAATCCATTTAGTAATAGCTGTCCATATAAATCTAAGGTGATTCTTTGATCGTATTGAGGTGGTATAATTTGCATGATTCCTTTGGCATTTGTCCACGAGACCGGAAGTTCTGTGGGACAATCAGCAATTCTTGGTTGGTAGAGCGAGGAAGCAAGACCCATGTTGCTTATCACCACAGTAACCACAGTGTGCTCGAGGGCGGTGCTGTCTATGTAGACTTCAGTCAGTCGACCAGAAGAGCTACGAAATCAAGCGTGTTATCAAGACAACTATTGTACTTGCTTCTAAGGAAACTTGGTGCTCTTGCTAGGCTAGTAGTAGGATAAGATTAGGTAGGAAGGTGCATGAAGATGGGGTTGGAGCGATGATAGGGATACTAGTTTCAGTCTGTCTTAGAGATAACCGGGCTCATGAGACGACCGTTTTACGGGTTACTGTTCCTCACTAAATGGATATGTACAAGTAGGGATTGTACAATATACCCTACGTGTATGCCACGTTCCGTGCTCTAGCAGGACTCACCCAACTCTGACGATAGCATTGTAGTCAGTTCTAACTTCAATGTCGATTGCAGACATGTGTGCCGAGTGGTACTCCAGACCCAGATATTCCCGATTTCCACTTCCGCTCAGGTTGTACTTGATAGGCTTGGTTGGAACGCTTGCAAAGTTACTCAAGAAGTAACAGCCCGGTTTTCCGGATTCTCGAGCTTCCTGTGGATACGTCGATACTCTCAATTCAATGTACGTTTGCATTGGACTTGTGATAGTGTGCTTTTGTATAACCCGACTATTTATGTACGTATGCAGTCGATGGTTTTCGGTCGGGAATTTACCATGTCGTGTCTCCAGTAAGCTAGCGGTTGATTTTTCAAGCAGCTACCCTTTGTTCGACCACAACGATCTTGCTGTTTTGAGAATGCTGCGAATCCTACACCGGCCTTGTCACATTCGCTTCCGTCTTTGCTTATCACGCTTGCTTTAACGACGAGGTATTCTCCTGATCCTCCTGTTCATTGAAGAAAGATGACTTTTTAATATTGAATAACGGAATCATTGAATCATCGAATCTTTGAAAACATCGAATCATTTAGATATCGTACCTCTAAGATGGATATCGTACCTCTAACTTCGGGATAGTCGGAAGCCTTTTTTATTGGTACAGGCGATGGTATTAACAGTCTTTCCCTCGAGGGATCCAAATTTAGAGTTCTGTCCTGGGTCTCTGTTTTGGCTCCAGTGTATGTAAATACTATCGTCGGTGTACTGTCCCGTTGATGTGCTGTAAAAGTACCCATCTTGACCATCGAACCCTGCGTAAGATCTTTCCAATAGGCCGTGCCGTCCGCACGATTGTGCTTCTCGAAGAGCTGAAGATACACCGTGTGCTCCATTATAGGACTTCCCAACTCGTATACGGAATACCTATGAAGCATAAAAAATCAATTGAATGAACATAGGAAAACAATACTACCAATCGTTTGAACATACCCAAATGTACAAACCAGTAACCTTCATTTAATAATTCTAAAATACAAAAGTAAATGGATATAAATGTTACTGAATGCACGTATTTAGAAGTCACTTTATGGAAAAATAATGGAGGCAAATGCCAAAAATATACTTTTGGTTAGAAACAGCTACCAATCCAGATAGCGATGCGATCAATGTCATTAGCAGCAATTTCAGACATTCGACTCAAAAGAGTATGCTGCTAGTAATGGAAATGAAATAGAATCTTAGCTTGGAATACTGATACCTGAGTACTAGCGTTCAAAGTAAAATAATCGTAGACAAATGATTGAAAAGAAGACTTCAAGTTAAAATATGCTTGTTAGCTCATTATACTATTATCTAAGCAGAGCCATGCAAGCCTGAAGTCAAATGTCAGGATTTTGAAGGGTACACTGATTACCAACTGAACATCGCGCTTGGAACGCGCAAGTACCAGAGAGGCAGAGTTAAACAGTTCTAACACATTTTTCTCGGACACAGATTTTCTGAAAAATATCGAAATTGTGAAGTTTACTCCGTATTACATGCAGGCAGTGATTTGCAGTTGACCGATGTCCCTACAAAAATCTGGATTCGAGAAAAATTTTTTGAAAGCTTGTAAATGATGGATTGGTATAAATGCTCACTTTACGGGTAGGTGAAACAGAATCGGTCGGTACGAAAACTGTAATTAACGCTATTTAGAGATTGTATAAATTACGTGAAAAAGTAAACCTTTAGCAGACTTTGAATTCAATTCCGCATTCAACCATGCTGTGCTTTTATCCAAAATGTCAACCATTTCTAAATAGCATTCATTCGAAAATTGAAAATATCTTTTGTATGGTGGGCATTGATCTTTGACATCACGTTGAAGCTGATAATGGTGATATCACTTTATTCCTTCAATAGCAAAAATTGTTGATATCATACCACAAATCACTAAAGCGCAGACAGTGGGCAGATTCAAAGTAATTTGCAGGATTCACATTAGAAGGATGTCTGCGGTCCATGCAGTCCTGTCCACCGCGAACTTGAGTCCCACCAGGTCTGATTTGTCTTTTACTTCGTAGTTGCATTATTTTCAATTCTCTCTTTTTTTTCTTTTTCGTATTCACTATTTTATGCTTTCGTCGTTTCTTAATTTTTTCCTTTTTACCATGTGGAAACTTAGCTCGATGTCTTACTCTGCGTCTTTTCATACCATCATAAGACACGGGAATTCTAGGATTCCTATTTCCATCAATCTTTATTCCTCTAATTTGATCCTGATTTAATTTCATGTCTAAATCTAGCTTTAGTTCCTTGGACAAGCTCATCAGTTGTCTTCCGAACGGCCACCAGGCCTTCCCCTTAATTTCTGTGTCTCTGTGATTCATCTCTTTTATCTTATTATGCTTCTTCTTCTTTGGCCTGCTCTTTTTTTTTTTGGTCTTCGTCTTTATCTTTCGATTTCTGTTAGGAATGGCTTTACCAGTAACTAATCTTCTAAACTTTTGGTTTCTAAACCACGTACTTTCTCTATCAGTAGGTAAAAATCGGCTCCTATAAGTTTGTCTTCGTGGATCGTGAAGACCGTAACTCAATCGATTCAAACGTAAACGTCGGCGTTTGATTTTGGGTATCGATAGAAAATCATTGTCAACTACAGTTCGGTCTTTTTTTGAATTTGATAAATTCAAATCAGGGCTTAGCAAATTGTCCTTTTTCAAACCCCGAACACGATCATTAGTTTTGCTCTGTACATTTTGCAAGACATCCATTTCCTTCGACTCAGTTGCTTGGTCAGAATGGACTTCCAAGATTTCATTACTATTTCGTAAGTGGTTGGGATTGACTCCAGAAGAATGTGGGGAGGTTTGTGTAATAGATATGTCAGCTTCCGGTATGACAATGTTGTTGGCATTTTTCAGCTTCGTAAAGACTCGAATGTTAGGCTGGTGAACTTTTTTCAGATCCTCAGGTGGCTTTCGTTTATCAAATCCTTCATTTGGACGGTCCGTGACATATTCTTGTCCACTGGCAATTGAAGGGACATTGCGATATTTGAAATTTTTGGAAGCGGCTTGTTTGATAGATCCGATTTTCTCGTTGTTACCATAGAATAAAAAACTTTTGTCTGCATCCTTCGCCGCAGCTTTCCAGTCTGATTTATTTGACCTGGTCTCATCAAGTTTGCACCATGTATTTAAAAACGAGGCGGTGTCATTACATTGTTTGATTTTTGATTGTTTTCTATCGGAAGTAACTTCATTGTGTTGACTTTCGTGGTTTGTACCTTCACCAATAATAACAATACGATCAGTAGCCCCATCCAGCTCGACTGGTCTGCGTGAAATCTTATTCGCCCCGGTGATTGGCAAGACGATCACTCTTGGAGCGTTTATCAGAGCGCTGCTGCTATCCGTGTCTATCATATCCCTCACTTCATCCCCACTAATAATTTCTTTTATCTTCGTCATAAATTCTATAATAGCCAGCATATTCTTCAGTCTAATCCTTTCTGTTGTACTAGGCCCCCTTCGTATGTCATCACAGTTTATTTTCAGGGTGGTTGACCTTTCTCGGTAGTGCCCATATGATTGTGATTCCTCGATTGGAGAAATCCGTTCGAACATGTTATCGTCTGCAAAATTGGGAATGATTGGGCCATTCATATACTTGGATTGTGGGAATGATTCAATTCCGATCGGATCCTTTGAATCTTGTTTATTGTTCTTCATAGTAGCAACTTTTGGCCAATCAAACTTAACGTCATCCTCTGTTTCGTCTGCCCCATTATTCATATTTGAATAGGAACATGAATCGCCACCATGAAAATGCTGCAGTGATTTCGTCATTTCGATTTTCGGGCAGCCTTCCATATGTCCAGATGGAATATTAATGACATGGTTGTCAGGAAGTACAGGAAAATTGTAATTTCGTTCGAAATTTCCTGTATCGTTAGGCTGCTGTTCAAAAATAACGTGAATTAGTGGTACAACTTCATAACTGCCGTTAATATTCTCGTCTGGATTCTTTGTCTCATTGATCAAAGGCTGTTCCATACTTACAAGACCAATGACCTTCAGACTTATGGGATTGCTGGTAGAAACTCGCCGGTGAAAGGGAGGTATAATGAAGTAATCTTTTTCCAGACTTCCTCCAGCTGATTCTAATGTAGGTGAACGTAATCCCGAAGCCTTTGAATCTTGTTGCGAGGTGCTGATATTCTGCACATGGCTCATATTATCCGCGCTCTCATTTTCTTGCCATGGTATTTCAGCTGGCATTATTTTTCCCGGTTTTACGATCACAGCAGGCGCGAGGTCGTTTTCCATTTTGGGCAACTGGAAAGCAGTTATTGTACTGGTTTTCGTATCTCCTTTTTTGTCGTCTTGCCAATCGCCGTGTCTCGAGTCTGATGATGAGAACAAAGGAGACAACTTTTGAACACCTAGAGGAATTATTCTTATGATTTTGACGCCTGGACTATACCCATTGTGACGCTGACGGATTATATCTCTATCAATATCAGAAGAACGTCTCCAGTTTTGATTTCTTTGTACAGGTGAAAAAAGCTGTGAACCATCAGCATCGGCGTGTTCAAAGTCATTATTATCGGCGAAAGCAGATTCTGAATAATCTTCAGCATCAGATGCCTCGGCAATGTCCTCCAAATCGTGTGAATCCTCTAAACTAAAGGATCGATGGGCATGATATTTTGGAATTCGTACTGCAGCTTCTTGGTCTGTTGCTCTGGATTTTCTTATAGATGCAAATTTTTTGTCTGAATCTAGCATCTTTTGATGATTTTCCCTCGACGGCCGCCAATTCGTGGCATTGTTGGCAGATTGACGTATCGATATACTGGAATTAAAGTTATCATCTGTTTCCTGTGTATGATGAGCTACGTGCTTAGGGTCCGAAGCTATATTGAAGAGACTCGACAGTAATTTCGGACTGGGGCCCATTCCAATATTAGTTGAATTGTCGATATCAGAATTTCCATTTGATTCGTCTTCCATAGTTTCATTTCTGTTTGAAATCTCGGGTGAAGTATCGAAACTGATCGACATTGGCTGACCATTTAGTCCCCCCTCGACGTGAATCTTGCCACTAAGTGAAATGGCAAAGTCCCTGCCAGATTGATCTTGATCAAATGTTTGCTGATAGAATGTAACTTTGGAATCTGTATTTCGAGGTGCTGCGCTATGTCGCCAAGCTAAAAAGCCATGTGAATCTTCTATTTTTAAGCTAAGTGTCGAAGCAGATCGCTTGTCGCCCGTAAAGCTTTCATATCTCGCTAAGTCGTCTTCATCGTTCGTACTGAACTTCTTTGTTTTTCTTCTTTTAACTAGACTTGGATAACTCTCTAATTTTCTTCCCATCACAATGTGTTTTTTTGTTCTTTTTTTATTGCCGAACACGCTCGTTTCGTGCTTTGTATCGCGAGTGTTGCTATTATCTGCTATGTTCTTTGTCATTTGCTTTATATACTTATCAGAGTTGGTAAAGTGCACTTGCTTCATCGCTAATGGATTGTCCCCTGTAGGTTCCGGCAATGGCGATTCGGTAGAGTTTGATAAATTCCAAAACTCTGAAAAATTGGTACCAATAATTTTGTCGATCAACTGATTCCATTTATTATTCAACTTTTGACCGTCCTGGTCATCACGGAAAGCATTTATATCTCCATCGATAAATGATTCCGCGTTAATATTGTCTTCAGAGTTATCAACCATCATATCGTATTCTCCATTATTAGCTTTGTGAGCCAAACCCTCAACAGACATCAGGTGTCTTCTTGCCCGTCGATTGAGTCGATCTTTTTTCGATATCTCACTAACTGCATACTTCATTTTGTTCTTGGATTTATTACGGTGATAACGAGAAATCGGATCTGGTACGCCATCTTCACGAGGCCAATACATTTTAGGCAAAGTTGTTTCACCACGCTTGATTTTGCGAACATTTTTATTACTGAGTAGATTTTTCTCCATTACCGAAATGATTATAAGATCATTGTCAACGTCGCTCAGTTGCTCTCGATGATCTGAAACCATTTCAGGCGATGTCTCAAGAAGTTCAGATAGATGAGCTGGACTTAACAAACGATCAACATTTCTATGAAGTTCTGTAGGATACGTCGTAGCTGCATTGTTCACTTTAGGAAAACACGGAGGTAAAATCCTTCCTGTAGACGCGTCGTGGTCATAATGAGCCTTTTCTTCAGCTTCGTAATGTAGAAAACCTGTTGAGGTTACTAATTTATCTGTAGTATTTGCTTTATTAAATGAATCATTTTCAATGTGATTAGTAGCTGAAGAAATTGCCAAGGATTCGGATGAACTAGTTATCTCAGTTTCGTTGGTAATACCATCATCATTATTCGAACTCATTTTCGTCGTTAAAGATTTCTGATTATGACTAGTTTTCAAAACTTCGTGCGTAACTGATGAATACGTTACAAAGTAGTTTGGCGAGGTTTTTTCGTTTATTACATTAAAATTATGAGCTGTAATGGTATCCGTAGTTCCTTCGTGTCTTTGGTTTGTCATACGGATCTTTGTCGTATATCCAGAAATGTCGTGAAGCTCAGGTTGGACTATGTCATAGCGCCAATTCAGGTATTCCTTCAGAACATCAGCGTGTTTCTTGAGTTTCAAGAGTTCCATTTTCTCTTTCCAGCCACTCGAGGGTTCAATTCGAAATTGATTGCTGACCATGTTTCCTGATCTGCGAACTTTTGTGGCTAGCAAAGCGGGACGCGCCGCTGTAATGATTTCATGAAGTTTTGAATTCTTCTCAAAATCTTCTGTATTCAATTTGCTTTTAAAGTAATTATTTTGTGTTACCGAATTATTACGCTTCGCGAGCAATTGATGCTTAGAAGATCTCGAAACTCTCACAGCTGATTTGAATTTTTTTCGAAACGCGTGAATATTTTTGTTCTCAAAATCAAAGCTTTCAAGACTGTTCTTCTTCTTATAGTTTCCAGTCTGAGTTATAGGTACAACCTGTCCAGTAACAAATGAATTGTAGTCATAAAAAATTAGAGTTTCAGAGTCACTTTCATCGGAATTCATCAAGTCATCTCTTTTATTTTTTTTTCTAACATGTTCGCTGCCTGTTACACAATCAACTACTGTATCAGAAATCCAGGAAATTTCATTCGACTTCAGATAAAACGACCGAAACTTAGGCGTTGATTGGGTTTTTAAATTCATCTTGACTATTCGTTTAGCGTTTCTTATTTTTCTGATGAACGCTAAACTCTTCTTGCCGACCGTAATTAATGTTCTACTTACAAATTCATTACCGCTTATTGGAGGTTCAGTACTTTTAAAAATGGGTAACTCATCAACCTCTATCAGAGTTGACTTAACCGACGTAACTTCCTCAACATTGACATTCATTTGAAATTCCGATTTTTTTTTAAACTGAACTTTGGGTATTTCCTCGACCCGCAAACCAGCCGACCTTGCATGGTGATCACATTCAGGTATTCTGGATAGAGAAACATACAGTTTTCCAGAACTAAATGTAGGTTTAGCCCTATTCGAAGATCCATTATGTCTCTGATGGTTAAGACTAAGGTTTATCGAATCCATTGGCAGTTTCCTACGTTTTAAGGTTTTCAAAACAGGTTTAATAGTATATATACGCGTAATAGGTTCTATCATTACTTCGCTGCCGGAGATCTTCGTATTTCCTGTCCCGGTTTTGATGGTCGTGCCGTACCAATGATGCTCGTCATTTTCATTCTCATTCTTTTCATTTAGCACAGCGTATCCATTGCTCATCGTAGGACGAATATTACGAATAATATTTAACTTCGTTTCTAGTGAACGTTTTTTATTATGACTAATTCGTTGATAATGATGTTGTCGATGACGACGTTTTTTATGGGTCTTTTTATTTCCAAGATGCAGAGATGGCATAGAAGACGATTGCATCGACTCTTCAAGGACAATGAGCATTTTGTTCATTCTTTTCAATGGTCTTGCATACGTTTTATTTAAGAAGCTTGTTTCAAAGTCCTGAAATGCAAGTCGAGGTAGAAGGGCGCCATTCATTTTTCTCAGTTCGCTTATCGAATTGCTACTAACAGTACTCCGCATTATTATAGACTTTGTTCGATTCATTGTAGTATATTTAGTTTCTTCGTCAGGTGGAAGAGGTTCTTCGTCCGTTACCAAGTCTTCGACTTTTTCAGCTGACGTCAATTCAGAGTTTGCTTCACGTACTTCTTCGATGACGTTTGAATGCCCTTGAACGCCTCTGAAATTCGATGTTGCATTTTGCAGAGGTGAGATTGATACAGAGATATAAGGGTTTACTTCTTTCCGTAATTCTTTCTTAAGGTTCTCAATTATCAAAAGCGGTGACACTTTACTATGAAGTATAGTATCATTCTTAACTGATTGAGTATTATCAAACATGGCGATTGCAATCGGTTCTACGTGTGAGCCTATCGAAAACATTTCTTCTTTTAGATGACCAATTTTTGGGAAAACGTTTGAAAAGCTTGAACGTATTAGTACGTTTGATCGCAGTGGTATATCGTCCGTCAGCTCTTGAAGGCGTTCGGCAAGATTGGTACGATCTAAAATTATTTTTTGTCCCAGAGTCTGTAAACTAGTTTCGAAAACTGGTTTAGTATTACGTTCATTATTATGGATTGAAGTCCAGTGTAGAGGTATTCTCGCCATATGTTTTTTTTTCTTCAGATCTTGCATTTTTTGAGAAACATATGTCGGGTCTGTTGGAATCTTTTCCATCATTGTTGGTTTATAATTTTCTAGCAGCTCTTGGAAGTTATTAACAATCTTGAATTGGTCTACAATAATCTTGTGTCCTGTAGGCTGAGGAATTTCAGAAACAGGTTCAGTGAATCCTTCTGTGTGTTTCACTATTATTAATTGAGCCTTACTTCCATAACTTTCGAGAGCTGGTGTACTTCGAGAAACTTCTTCGTTAACCCTGAAGTAGTTATTATACCTACTCGACTGTCCCATCACTTCATCACTAAAAAGGGACAAAAACTTGCAACTTTTCGTGTTATATGCCTCAATACGCGAACCTCTCGCCAGATCCTGTTCGATGATTTTCGTACCTTCGCTGGTTTTCTTCGGATTCAATCTATCGACTAGTATAAGATGCCCTGTAGATTGAAGTATTTCTGTATCAACAAATCCTTCAGATACGCCATCTTTAACTTGTAAGTGGTTCTCTATCATCGAGCTACTCCCTGGGACCTCATTGACAATAAAATCAAGTTTTTTAATCACCAAATTATCTATCTCGAATATTGATTCATTGTTTGGTCTTCCTCTGATAATTTTTGGAATATCTGCAGCATCTTTCAGAGCTTCAGAAATATCCACAAACTTATCTTTGATTTTTTTGTGTATATTTCTCCGCTGATCAGTATCCCTATTGGAGAAAGAGATATCATCGGCGATGGAGCGATACGACCTCGGGACATTCAGACGTACTGACTTTTTCAATAACGGAATATCCATTTCCTTAGAATTTGAGTAATCTATGAAAATCTTCCCCGAAACTTTTCTGTTCGAATTGCGCATTTCGGAAACAAATTTTCCATTACTAATGCTATACGAAGATTCGTAGCTGTGAGTAGGTTCCAAATTAATTTGTTTTGATTTGCGGACACCTATAGTAGACGTTAGTTGATCTTTGAAGCGATGCCTATTTACGAGATCGTCAACTACCTGTGTTGGAATCTCCAGTTGGAAGTGTCCAACTTCTCCGTTATATCCAATTCCACTCTTTTCTATGACATCTTTACTCGACATCTTTCTCTTGACTTCCCATCCACACTTCTTTCTTTTATCAAACGAGAACCCATTCTCTAGCTGATTTTTCAATGAACCACTGAGCAGGATTGCATCGTCTTTCCAATGATTTCCGCTTGAAAAATTCGACGACGAATTGGCGGGGCTTTCCACTTGGCTGAGAATCTTACTAAAGCTTTGGTTTGAGTCAAATATTTGTTGTGTATGTAATTTCTCCATAATCTCTTCAGAAGGAAGTGTTGATTCCGTTTTGATAGAAATCAGCAGAGTTGACATTACATTTTCAGAACTTGTTGCGTTATATGCCGTGTGTCTTGCTTGACGAGAATCCGATTGGGCATTGTTGAAATTTTCGGATACCACAATATTATTCTGGAGATCACCCATTCCGGTACCGAATTTTTGACTCATGTTCATTGTCATTCCTATTATATTGGAATGACTAACATCTTGCTGTTCATTAATCTTGTAAGCATTCATTTCAGTTATGGAAGGATACACTCTGTCACTAACCGGCTTTAGTCTTAAAAGAGCCGATGTCACTGCTACTAGATCTGTGTGTATCATTGTTCGTACCGTCGGACATGTAGTCAATAAGGCAGTGGTTGCATGAACTGGACAAGGTGTGGATGTCTTTTTTTGGGTGATTGCGAACAAAACATCAACGCTCAAAGTGGATATTCGACCATACACAGTCTCTTCAGTCGGCATCAGCAGTTTTTCTATGTAAAAAGTCGAAATATGTTCTTGACGATCATTGCCGTTCATAGTGTGGCTGGAATATTTTCCAGCGAACGGATGAAGATTTTGCTTTGTTGTCGTATTGTCATTCTCATTATTTCGACGTTCAGCTCTCATTAGACTTAACATTCGAAGGTATTTGTAATCTTCCTCTAATTTCGTCAATTTCTCTGTAATATTGACGCGACCAGGATTTTGTAAAGGCGACATGTAACGACTTTTAGTCAGTTTATAAGTCAAAAACATTTCATTGCCAGCTTCTTGAATTTCTTCTGCATAAGCTGAGGATTTCCATTCCTTGTTACTGGTCTGCGAGATATTTGATTCTCGACTCAATTGTTGGTAACTGACTTTCTTGTATGGATGAATCCTAGTTGCCCAATTAGGATTTTCTTTTGTCGTCCCATGTGAATCCTTCAAGTTTATCAAATCTGTCTCCTCGTCATGCGAATTTCTGGTAAGCGTTAAATTATTGTCGTCAGAGAATGTAAATTTATGGTTGAGATTGGCATTATTCGAATTGGCAAGAGGTGCTTCATTCTCTGCTGCTTCATTCTGAATCCTTTCTTCTAAATCCGAAAGACGATCTAAGAAATGTTCTTCCACGCTTCGAGGACTTTTTAATAGTGTAATGGGCTTGTCCTTGATTTTGGTAAAAGATTTCGATATCGGTGGTACCACGGATTCATTCAAAAGGGAAATTTGTCGCTGAATATTCAATTCTGGATCGCAGGAACAACAAAAACCCTACAAACAAATACGAATACATTTTTCTCCACTATTTAATTGCGGTTATTTTGATACAAAAAATCTCCAAGTAGCTGTATCTTACTTGACTGTATGGAATCAGTTTTCCTTCGAAAATCATTCGACCACAGCTGGGCTTTTCTGCGTCATCGTTGCAACCTGTATAATTCGACAAGTTCTTGTTGATAACTTCTTCCCTCGCCTCTGCATTAACCACCTGTTGAAGCAAATAAAAACGGGATAACACGAGTTTCAGACCAGCAAGCTTACCGTACAGAGATGGAAGCTTGCAAGCACTTTAAAAATGAAGTAGCATCTCATGAGATTAAGTTTATCTACATTATCTACAGTCAGTAAACTAGCTTTCGTTCGGAGAAGGTATACTATAATCAATGAATTCATGTCACTATGCCGACAGGGGATTCTGTATCGACTCAAGGTAAGTTACTAAGGGTCAATAACAATAACCTTTCTTAACAACATCACGAAATTATCCGTGTATGACATGCAAACTGTTTTGCGTTCAATGAAAATTCAGGTCGTCAGTCAGCTGTACCTAGAGTATTATCCCCCCAAAAAACACTATAAATGGTGTGCAAAAACGGGAGACAAATACATTTATACTCCAACAAAAAGTAGGGAAATAAATTAAAATATATAATGCAGTTATTGTCAAGTACATATTTTTGTCGTAATATGAATCCCAAAAAAAATATGTCAAATAAATAATGCGGCTGTTGCTAAGTACATGGACCTTAATTATTATTAATCAAATTTGGAGAAAATTTTTCTTTGATCGAATTCATTTTATACAATCTTGCATTGCAGTTTTTTCTGCAATTTTTCTAGACCTTTTTTCTAGATACTTCTATACACTTTTTCTTAGAAAACGTTCACCAAGTTTGATTAATAATAATTCAAGTTGTTGAGAATTCCTTTGGCGTTGTGAGATCGAATCTGAAAGATATCGCGAAAGAATGAATTTTCACTCAAGGCAGGTGTGAAATAACCACACCAAAAGATGTAGGTAGAAAACACGGTTTTATTCCACCGTTGACTATCACACTACAAAAAATATATTAAAAAATAGCACAAATGAATTTAGAGTGAATATTAGGTGCGAAGCACATACAATTGTATTAATTGTGTGCTGAAATTTGTGAGGTGAACGTGGTGCAGCCCGTGCTGCAGAGCGCGCCACGAGATGAGAATTTATGAGGATACACAAATGAGATTTCTCCACCTCACCAACATTGAATTTATATAAATTATGAAGGTGCACGCTTACCGAGTTTTTTCAGTCCAGTTGAGCACGTATGTGATGAGTAGATCCGGTATGAGGCGGTGAAAAAGTCCGAGGTGCGAGCAGAGGATTGTGCTGAGCCAGCGGTTATCGCGTAAGTATCTAAATTTCTCAAGATGGCTGCGTAGTACAAAAGCGTCATTGTGCGACGCTGAAGTCAAGCGAGAGAGACAGCCTCTTGCTTGAGCAGCATGCCTGCGAGGCGCTGCCTCGGCTATCTTCGCGACAGCCGGGCGCAGCACATCACCCAGTAGAAACAGGTCAACGCGAATATCGATCGCCGTGCGTCAGTTGATTTTCCAACACAAGTATATGTACTTGGAAATGGCCGCATTGTTTATTTGACTAATTTTTTTTGGGATGCATAATACGTCGAGAATATATACTTGGCAATACCTGCATTATATATTTTATTTTATTTAACAACTTTTTGTTGGAGTATAAATGTACTTGTCTTCCGTTTTTGCACACTATTTATGGTGTTCTTTGAGGAGATTGTCTACTTTTTGATAAGGCTTTGTCATTATAGTAAGTATAAATGTGTATTTTATTAGAAATATCCCGCTTGGAAATGTACGTGATGTATCTGCATGCGATTACGTATCAGTTTGTAGATGACATCTGTACAATCTTCGGTCACATACATAGCGGGATACCAAACATGTGTACAAGGTTCGGAAAGCATCTGTCATGAAAATCATATATACTGCAACAGACCCAATTCTCCAAACATTGAAATTGGTTATATATTTTATTACAGTATTTCAATAGAAAATATGAGTTATTAACGGAAGACCACGGAGTGATTATCAGACTCATGTTAAACGAAAAAAACAACGTGTTAAAACAGAGTTCATCGTTAACTGTACCGTAGAGCGCATTATTATACCATATTTGATGTGTATTTTTTCGATTTAATTGTATTATTGTAATTATTAAGTGATAAATTTGTGATCGCCATCAATCTTTATTTATAATTTCTTAATTGATATGCTGTTATATAAACTGTCGTATAAAGATAAATGTAACATAAATACAATTAATACATGGAGTTAAAAAAAATATCAAAATATGATAGCTTGCCATGTGAATCACAATTGAATCACAATTATATCACTGTTCTATAGATAATAATGATTCATTTATATGAAAACCAAAATATTTGATTGAGCATTTTTTATATCATTAAAAACAGCAATATGTGAATATAACCTATACACTTACTGTGCATAGTTCTGCCCAATTTTTGGCAAAGAAGATTATAGTGTATTTCGTTGATATTTCTATAGCTTTACTATTGTTACTGAATACTGCAGTGTATTAAATTGCAATCTATACCGTTGATATATGTATAATTGCGGCATGGTATTCATATACTCTCGAGCAACTAAAATTGGGGAACGAAAGGATCTTTCAACTCAGTTACTATCGTTGGTCGATACCGCATTAAAATACACAAGCACTAGAGGCTCTTGGGCAGCCGACCGATTCTTGGGATGCGTTGCTATTTCATTTGATAACGTCCAAACTCGATCGAAAAACTCACAAGGAATATGGACGTTCCCTCAATGCTAGCAATATGCCACGAATCGATGATTTTTACAAATTCTTAAAAAATCCTTGTCACGTTTTGAAAAATGTAAGTCAAAAAACTCAAAAAATAAAATAAGTTATAATCCCCAACAAACTCTCGTGACTGCACACTCAAAGACCGAATGCGCACTTTGGTAATCGAGACATAATATATTCCAGTACGAGCAGTTTGTCAAATTGAACCGTGATCCGAGCTTTGTCATGGTGAGGTCCTTGAGGCTCTGTTACCATTGCTTGAGGCCGAATCATGTGGTAAGCGATTGCAAATCTAGTATGTGCTGAAAATGTAAACGTAAACGTCACACGATTCTCGATTTTAAAACCGAGTCAAACTCCTAAGCTTCCACTAGATCAAGCACAGTACACGTTAAACCACATACGAGCCTCCAGGTCATTGTGACTTCGCAAGTTTTGTTATCTACTGCATCGGTATTCATGCTAAGCAAAGACGGAGAACCCATGGAATGCAAGGTGTTGTTCGATAGCGGATCTCAGTCTAGTTTTCTTACCGAGCGGTTGTGCGATTATTTAAACCTGGCAAAAAAGGAGGTCAAAACACCAGTTTGGAGTCTTAATCAGAACCTAACCCGTATAAAACATTCCACCAGCGTGAGAATCAGATCCAAATATGGGCGTTTTAATGCTGAGTAAACGTTCCTGGTTGTGTCTAGAATCGCGGAATCTCATCCAGCTCAACTGGTCGATCGGCATAGTCTCAATCTCCCGAAAAAATTACCTTGGCAGATCCCGATTTTTGCAATCCATCAGAAATTGACGCACTCATGGGAACAGAATTATTCTATCAGTTGTTGTGCGTGGGTAAAATTAGAATCGACAATACTGCTCTTATTTTGCAAAAGACGCAGCTTGGTTGGATAATCTCAGGAAAAACATACCTCCATGCGATCGCATCAAATTAATTTGCATGCAATGTAGTTGTAGTCTCCCTCATTGCACAAGTCGCAACATTTTGGGAAGTTACAGATGTTCTGAGCGGTAAACATGTATCGAGCGAAGAAAAGGAGTGCGAGAGGTATTTTTCGGCAACATATTCTAGGGACTCGAGCGGACGATATAGCGTTAGGTTACCTTTTAATGGTAGAAAGCACAAGCTTGGCGACTCTTATCAAGGAACAAACAAAAGAATGTACTCGTTGGAACGACGATTAGCCCAAGAAACTCAAACGCATGAAGAATATGCAAAATTTCTTGTGAATATAAGAAGTAGGTCATATGACGGAGGTAACGGGCTCGGAAGCGACTGAAGGCGGGTACTTTATTCCACATAATTCCGTGTTCAAGTGTGACAGTCACACAACAAAAGAGATGCGTGATCGAAAACCATTAGTGGGATCTCACCGAACGACGTGCTCGTGGCAGGTCCAAGGATTCAAGAAGATCTGTTCCATTATCACGACATTTTGGACACACCGGTATGTGTTAAGCGCTGATATCGAAAAATGTATAGGCAGGCCACTTTTCATCCCGAGAATGTCAAGTTTCAAAAGACATTGTGGCGTGAATGCACGGTAACTTATGGCACCGCCACGGCATCGGTTCTTGCAATCCGAGCATTGGTGCAATTGTCTATCGACGAGCAGGAGTAATTTCCATTGGCGAGCAAAACTATTCAGGAGGATTTTTGCGTCGACGATGTTCTTGCCGGCACATCAAGCCTCAAAGAAACGGGAAAGCTGCGAGACCAACTCATTGATTTATTGGCCCGTGGTGCTTTCCATCTTCGATAATGGTGTTCGAACGAGCCAAGTCTCTTGGTAAAACTGCATAAAAAATCTATCGATCCACATATTTGTTTAAACGAATGTATAGCTCAAAAAACTCTCGGCATTCATTGGCAGCCTAGTAACGATGATCCAGTCCACCTCGTGAAACCATTTGATGAACAACAACGAACAATCAAGAGATCCATGCTCTCTCAAGTTGCCCATTATTCTTTTTTCTTGGACTTTTAGGCCCAATTACGGTGATGGCGAAAATTATGTTGTAACAGCTATCGGAGCCGACCTAGGTTAGCATTAGTGCATTTCTCTGGATGTTGCCACATCCTGGACCAAATACAAGGAACAAATCGACGTAATGAAAAATGTTACGATTCCTCGCCAGATGAGCGTAGAAAACTTCATCAGCATACAATTACATTGGTTTTGTGATACGAGTGAAGACGCTTATGGTGCCGTACTGTACGTACGATCGACGAGTTCTTCGGGGATCCATAGCGTTCGATTAGTTTGTTCAAAAACTCGCGTTGAGCCAATCAAGAAAATATCGCTGCTACGGCTCGAATTATGCGCAGCACTGCTCCTTGGAAAACTCTACGAAACTGCTATCAGAGCATTGAGAATCACTTTCGATAAAACGTTATTTTAGTTGGCTTCTACAATTATTCTTCATTGGATCCAAACAGTATCACACAAGCTAAAAACCTTTATGGCCAATCAAGTATCATAATACAAGAAAGCACCAAATCTGAAAAATGGAGGCACGTCCGGTTTCAAGATAATCGTGCTGACGCTTTGTGTTTGAGAAAGCTTGAGCATTCTGCTACGCGTTGCGGGACTGAGCACTGCAGGCTACCGTGGGCAACTGCTTGCTATTACTACTTAGCGGCAGCATCGCTCAGAAGTAGTATAACTCGCTCTAGGTCATCGTGCCAAGAAACAGATCGCTGCGCGCACGCACTCTATGACTGCTCTACTAGACAACGGCGGCTTTGTATAACGTAACCATCTTGCGTTTTGCTCTTGCACGGTTTTCATCGCCACCGTGTTTCGTGCATGCTCATCATAGTTTAGTGCATCTAAATAAGACTCATCGATCAACTCTGCCGATCTATAGTCTCTACAAAACTCATCCATCATATCAATATCGATATATTGACGACGGCATCCTAGTACATCAACATTTGGCTCATCGTGTCGTGCACCCGGTTTCAGCTTCACCGCGAGGCCCGATCGCGACAGCAAATCTCATCAAATTACACGCGATTAATAATCGTGTGTGGTAACTAGCTCATCTCATTTATTAACCCTTTTATTACGCTTATTTTGATCCATTATTTTCTATATCTTATGTGTTTTATTTATGTAATTACGTCCACTGCATTTTGACAGGTGGAGCAATAAGTGCTACTGTAAACTACATCTGTGTACTGACCATTAATTCGCCTGCAACAATTTTACAGTCCACTTAACTCCAACATCTGAATTCTCGAACACTTGTCAAGAGGACAATTTCCCGGCGAGTCCATCAACAATCGCATCTGTCAAAATGGTGCGAATTGGTTATCTAAAGTTGAAATTACGTGGCCTCTGAATTTAATACCTGCCATTGAAATTCCGGAACAACGCTCGTCTTGTCAACTGTTATCGATGCCGATCTATTTGCGAAGTGTTTATCGTTCACTAAGTAAAGAGGATCATTGCGTATTGCCTTCGCTTCTCCAATAACTGCCGATCACGAAAGACTGTCTCGGAGGATCTCAGCACGGATGAAATCAAAATCGCTGAAACTCGTATCATTAAATTGATTCAACGCAGCTGCTTCGAAAAGGAGTTACACGCTTTAACCGAAGATCGTATAGTAGATAAAAAAAGTAATATAATGTCGCTTAGTCCGTTCGTAGATACTGCCGGGATACTCTGAGTCGGGGGTCGACTGAAGCATTCACCCTTAGAATTCGATAAAAAACATCCAATTTTATTGCCATCTAACAATTACGTAAGTAGTCTGTGTACAGCTTTGCTCCATCCCACTCCTCCCCCCACCACGCGGCTACCGCTACCACCCCACTTTTCCACCACCGCGCTACTCACTCTGTTTAACCAGTGTCGGTAACGTGGAGATTGTAAAGTGAGGTGGTGGGGGTACTCTGGTGAACAAGGAAGAGTAGAGATAAGAGCAGGATAGAAAGTATACGCATACTTAGAAAAATGAATAAAATTATGTACTCACTACACACACACACACACACACACACACACACACACACACACACACACGCGCGCGCGCGCGCGCGCGCGCACGCACGCACACACGCACACGCACACACACACAGAGGGAGAGAGAGGGAGAGAGAGACACACACCCCCGGGCAGAGTCACCTTTTCTGATGGGGAGCACACCCCAACCGGGCGCCTCCCAGGTGGCGGATAAGGGAAGTTTACCAGAAATGGAGGGTACCGAGGAATTAAAATACTCGGGGCGGACCAAAGCCAAGGGAAGGTACCCTTGTAAAACTAAACCACTTATACCAATATGAGTGATATTTCAAAACAAAAAGTATTACCCCAGGTGAGTTTCGATCTCACCGCTGGTTCCGATCGAGTGAAAGCCTCGGTGGCCAGCGTAAGCTCCCTGGATTCTGGGGGGAGCAAAATATCGCTGAAATGGAAGTGGAGAACAGCCAGACGACCAAGAGGAAGGGCTTCGTGCTTACAGCACTGAAGCTCACAGCGCTGGGTCAGGGGTTGGCACCACCCATCCACCCATATAAGAGCGGCAGTGAAGGAGATCTTCCCAACATGGGATTTCGCCTCGAGACACTGCAGTACATAAAGATAGGCTGTCTAATAAAAAAGCTCATGGATTTCGTTGGTCCACAACAAAACGTTCATAAGGAGATCAAACAAATGGTAGCTAGCATACAAACTGTGTATGATAGACTTGGAGTGGAATTAAGCACCGTTTTCAACGAATCGCAAACCACTCCGACCGTACAGAGGAGCAGGGCGCAGGTGAGTGGAACACCAGATAACGCGCAAGGGAGCCAGAACGGATCCAATATAAAGAAGAGGAAGGCGTCGTCTCCACCTAACAACCAAATCCGGAAGGTCAAACAAGTACAGAGGCGCATAAATTCCGGGCAAATGACGCCCCCAAAAACCGATCGAACCGATCGAGCGGGGGAAACCAGCAAGAACAACACCGGGAGGGAGAATATACCTCCACAACCAACTCCTGATCCGGAGCGTGATCGGCAGAAACAAACAGGAAGGATTGCAGGTGTAGTTCCTGACGGGCAACAATGGGAGCAAGCTGGCGGGAGAAAGAAGAAGAAGAAGAAAAAGAAGCCCCCCGCAATAGCTGGAAGGAAACCACTGCCGCCGAACGCACAAGTGGTCCATAAGGCGCAGGAGGAGACGACATACGCCGACATAATACAGAAGGTTAAGGCAGACCCCGCTTTGAAAGATATCGGGGAGAAAGTAAAAAAAATCAGACGAACGGCAGGAGGCAATCTGCTGATTATGTTTGGAAAAACAGAAAAGAAGGAGATGGAGACCTACCGGGCGACCATTGGGGAAACACTCAAGGACGAAGCGACAGTAGAGATGAGGATTCCGGAGTCGGAAATAGAAGTCAGGGACCTGGACGAATGGGCAAACAAAGAAGAGGTAGTTAAACTTCTGAAAGACCACATCCCAGACCTGAAGGACCTCACCACCGATGCGGTGAAATCCCTGAGGAAAAGCTGGGCCTCGACGCGGATCGCGGTGGTTGGCCTGCCGGCCGTTCACGCGAGGAAAGCAGCGACGCTTGGTAAGATCAGAGTAGGTTGGGGCACAGTCCGCATCCGGGAGAAAGTGTCGCCAAGCAGATGCTTCAAGTGCTGGCATTTTGGCCACAAAGCTCTTGATTGCAGGAAGAGAGTAGACCGCAGCAAGACCTGCTTTAAATGCGGTCAAGAAGGGCACAACGCAACAACGTGCAAGGAGCCTTCCAACTGCATCCTCTGCAGGGAGAAGGATCCAAAGAGTGATTGTAGCCATACAGCCGGGGGATGAAAATATCCCATCTTCCAGAATGCCAGAAGAGCTGTCCTGAGTGCGGAAAATGAGAGTACTCCAACTTAATCTCAACCACTGCAGGGCAGCCCAGGACTTGCTGACACAGCGAGTAAGAGAACTGGGCGTCGACGTGGCAATGCTGTGCGAGCAGTACGACGACCTCGAAACCCAACCATGTGTCTCAGACAGCACCAAAAAGGCAGCAATATGGGCATGTGGTAGGCTGCCCTTCGAACAGCTACCAGCTAACCTTACTTCATGGTTCGTTAGGGCCAAGATAGGAGGGGTACACCTATATAGCTGCTATGCTCCACCGAGTGCTCTGATTGAAGGGTTCGAGAATTTCCTGGACACTCTCACAGAGGACGTGAGAAGAAATGACCCGGTGGTAATCGCCGGAGACTTTAACGCCTGGTCCATTGAATGGAGCAGCCGTGAGACGGACAGAAGAGGTGAAGCCCTGTAAGAGGCTTTCTCATCATTAAACCTCATTCTCATGAACGAGGGAACTGCGAGCACCTATCGCAAAGGCGCCGCGAACTCCATTATCGACCTGACGTTCATTAACAGTGTTCTCACAAAAGGGGGCTGTGAGTAGAAGGTCGATGAGGAGTTCACAAATAGCGACCATCAAGCTATAACCTGGGAAATCAACACCAGTCCCAGAAGCGGGTGGCGTTAGAAAACCATAAGAAGGCAGCCAGTGGGCTGGAACAGCAAATGCTTTGATGCGGAGACCTTCAGAGTGATGATGAGGGGATCTCCAGCGCCTCAGTCAACAACTGCTGAAGGCATCACAGAAGAGGTAGAAGCGACACTGGAGGTAGCCAGCGACGCGTCGATGCCAAGGAGTCGCCCAATCAACGGCCGAGCACCAGTCCACTGGTGGAACCCGACCATTGCCCAACACCGGCGAGCGTGCCTTAAAGCAAGAAGGCAACACCAGTGTGCTCGTGAGCGAGACAGGGCCTCGACAGAGGAACTCAGACGGACATACGAAGAGAAAAGGCGTCTTCTCAGAAATGCCATCAACTTGAGTAAACGAGAATGTTGGAAGGAACTCTGCGCGGAAGTGGACCGAGACCCGTGGGGCAGACCGTATAAAACGGTCATGCATAGGATTAAAAGCCTACCCGCAACAACACCAACTTGTCCCGACATGCTGCACAGAATAGCAGTACACCTGTTCCCGAAGAAACCAGAACTCCCCGACTACCACCCAGAGGATGGAGAAGTGGAAATTCCTGGAGTGACCATGGAAGAGCTCACGAAGACCTGCACCAGATTGCAGAATAGCAAGGCACCAGGACCAAGCGGCATACCCAACATTGAGTGCAATTGCCGCCAGACCAGACATGTTCATAAGCATGTACGACGCCTGCCTGCGGCAAGGCGTATTTCCGACTCGATGGAAGCAGCAAAGGTTGGTTCTTCTCCCAAAAGGGAAGAAACCACTGGACGACCCAGCATCTTATCGTCCAATTTGCATGCTTGATTCGGAGGGGAAGAACTTGGAGCGGATAGTGGCCGACAGACTGGAGCAACACATCGAACCTCAACTTTCTGAATTCCAATTCGGATTCAGGAAGAGAAGATCGACCATCGACGCGCTGGAACTCGTCACGAACATCGCAAAGGAAGCCATCTCAGGAAAGAGTTGGAAAGGCGGTTCCAAAAAATATTGCCTCATCGTCACCCTGGACATCAAGAATGTGTTTAACTCGGACCGCTGGAATCGAGTTTTGGAGGCTCTTGAGAACATGGGTGTGCCCTACTACCTACGAAGGATGGTCAGATCATATTTCAGCGATCGACTTCTGCACTACGAGACGGAGGAGGGGCCAGCGGTGCATAGGGTCACGGGAAGGGTACCTCAGGGCACTGTCCTGTGGCCACTCTTGTGGAACGTCATGTACGACGGTCTGCTCCACCTGGAATTGCCCGCGAACACAACACTCGTGGCTTTCGCGGACGACGTGGCGGTTGTTCTCGTGGCAAAACATCTGGAGGAGCTGGAAGCTGCATTCTTCACCACCATCAGGAGGATAAGACAGTGGATGACATCGGCAGACCTGTCTTTGGCGGAACATAAGACCGAGGCACTCCTTGTGAGTAGCCGGAAGGAAATGGAGACCATCACAATTAGAGTAGGTGACCACGACATCCAGTCGCTACCCTACATCCGGCATCTAGGAGTGGTCTTGGATGCCAGACTCAATTACAAGGAGCACATCTTCAGCGTGAGCAGGAAGGCATCAGCAGTTCAGGGCGCGCTTTCACGGATAATGCCCATTATCGGAGGCCCCAGGCAAATCCGCAGGCGACTATTGGCAACGGTAGTTACCTCCGTCCTGCTGTACGGAGCACTAGTGTGGGCAAAATCGCTAGAGCTAACAACTTATCGCAAGACAATGTCATCAGTCTAGCGGCTCTCAGCGATCAGAGTGGCGTCAGCATACCGAACGGTAACACACGATGCGGTCAATGTCGTGGTATCATGCCCGCCCATCGACATCTTGGCAGGAGAAAGGCAACGCCAACATTGCAAGAAAGTGGAAGAGCAGCGAAGGGTCCTCTGTGAAGAGGAGAGACCCGAAAGTTTTCGTCTCTGGCAAGAGAGATGGGACAGCTCAACGAAAGGTCGGTGGACACATCGGCTGATCCCAGATGTTACCAAATGGGTCACTCGCCTGCACGGGGAAGTCGGGTACTACATCACCCAACTCTTGACTGGGCATGGATGCTGTTACGTCAAAATCGCGGCCTATCTTACGATCCCACGAATTTAACATAGATTTCACGTTTCGGTGTATTTTTTCCGTGCTCTGGTCAAGGAGAATAAATTCTCCCTTTACCACACCCGACGAGAAAATACCGAAGACGCAAGCCCGTTTTTGAGTCTAACCTCGCGGAAAATTACTCGGGATAGGGCTGGAGTGCGTTTTGTTCTTAGTTGGGGATAATCACTTCACGAATAATGGGGAGGGACTTGAATGACAATTTCACGCGGAGCAAGATTTCACTTTAATTGGTAATTGAAAATTTTACTTACGGTTGTTTGTTGCTGTGGTTCTTACTGTTGAACGTTAGATGGGCGTAGATTAGTGTAGTCAGACAGACTAAAAATCGAACGTAGGCGTTGGTGCGTATTAATAATTATTTATTGAAATAAAACTACATGAGTAGTTGAATGTTGCACGTTCAATATTCCCGATTTTACAAGCGTTAATAATTATAAGTACTGTACTCTTACTCTGTACTACTTGAAACTATACTTTGTGAAAATTAAGCCGTGGTGAAAAATTATCGTTCTGTACTACTTTATTTCCCGGCAAACAGTACAACTTGTTGCCTTGGAAAAATTCTAATTCACTGCCGGCGACTCATTGACTGCCAGGCTAGTGATTAGTCCTCTACTTAACCCCCCGTGAAACTGTATTACTTGACTCCCCGTGAAAAAAGTATTACTTGACTCCCCGTGAAAAAGTATTACTTGACTCCCCGTGAAAAAGTATTACTTGACTCCCCGTGAAAAACAAGTATTACTTGACTCCCCGTGAAAAAGTATTACTTGACTCCCCGTGAAAAAGTGTCGCCGGCCGATTTTCGCGGCCTTTTATAGGGCTCCTGAGCGTCAAAAATTCTTGTCGTCAAGCGCGTAAAAGAAGAGAAGGGATAAAACCCTATCCTGATTATAAGAATTTCCCCGTGGTCTATCTCGACCATACACGTATTCATTCCCCTTACTCCGCAGAGTAGCTTCTCGACATGCAGAGCCATAGATCTATGCAAGTGCATCGGTATGGCGCGCTCTGATTTGTCCGCGCGATGTGCTACACAGAGGACCACGCGATTAGGTGAGGGAACGCGTTCGAGGCGTTTTTCCCCTGAAAATGAGGCGATTTTTACCACCCCGCTTCTTGGCCTACTTTCGATAGAGTTTCCTAGTCTAGGTAATATCCTTATGCTCGCTTCTATGTAGATGTGTCTATGGTAAGGGCTTAGTTTTTCAGCGTTTGTACGGAACTTAATTAAATCCTTCACATGAAACCACTAGTAGTAATTTTGTTACAGATTCTGTGGTTAACTTCGACGCATGCAACCTGATTTCTGCGTTAATCTCTTATTAGTATAAATGGTTTTGTTGAGTTATGGCTTATTCCAAGCATCCTTGGTTATTCGTTAAATTAGTGATTACTCTACTTGTAGCTAATAAGTTTTCTTAGATAATTTGTTAGTTAGACGTTAGATTTCTTATAGTTAATAAGTTTTCTTAAATAATTTGCTAGTTAGACGATTATTCTCGTACTATAGGAACGAGAGCGAGAGAGAGAGATAGAGATTTTACTTGAGAACGACTCGTCTAACTTGGTTACTCGTACATTTTGTTCGTACGCAAGTCGGCTAGATCGCCGTTCAGCCCTAGCGATAAGGCGTTCGTCGTGGCGCAGAGAGTCGCTCCAGCCTCGCTTTCCTGCAGAGGAAGCTCTATTGAAACGCGTGACCGTTTTCTCTCTTTCTCGATTCGTTTTACTTTCGGTATTTAGCTGTAAAACAATCTTAACATTTCATTTTATCTTGTCCGTATATGTGTAATGTATTCCATATATATAATTTACTAGTAAAACAAGTAATTTTATACATGAAAACGAGAGGGAGCGAGAGAGTTCTTCTCTTGAGAATGACTCGCCTAGCTTGGTTACTCGTACATTTCGTTCGTACGCAAGTCAGCTAGATCGCTGTTCAGACCTCGCGCAAGGCGTTTTCGTTGCGCGGAGAGTCGGCCAGCCTCGCTTTCCTGCAGCAGAAGCTTCATTGCAACTCAATTTTAGTCTCATCTCTTTCTCGTTTTTCTGTCTATTTTTCGCTATTTTACCATAAATTAATCCTAATATTTCCTTTATCCTTTCTATATAGGCATAACATGTTCTATATATTTATGATGGTGTTTTTACTATAAATTCCAATATTTTACGAGAGACATGTTAATATATAGGCTGAAACTTTTCGCGATTTCTAACACTACTTTTGTTTTCGGCTACGATGCGCGAGAGTTCCGTTGCGGTGTAAAATCGCGTCAAGTTTGAATTTTGTCCCGAGTGATATCTACCGTGATCGTGTGGAGAGGCAGCTTGCTCGAAACTAGTTCGTGCACTGGGCTGGAGGGAGCGAGAGGATCCGTTGATGTGTAGATTTGCAATCAATATTAGGTTGTTATTAGTAATTTTTATTGTTTTTGTTGGTCAGACCTCAGTTTAGGTTTTTGTTGCGTCGCATTTGTCCGTGACAGACATGCGGTTTTGTTTACCCTTTCATCATTGGTCTTTTTTTTTACTGTTTGGGTAATTTTTTTCTTTATTTTTACTGGACGGAAGGCCCGTGATTGCTGGAGAAGCTTCTGCTTGATGGTTAGTTCAGCTAAGGTAGCGAGGATGGTATGTGGAACGATCTAGTCGCTCTTATGAACTCACGCTCGCTTTACATTAGTTACTTAACGTCTACCTATGAGGAATCGCTTCCAGTTCATTTTTTTTATCGGTTTCGACTCTAATATTCGCAAAGTGATTAGGTATCACTTGTACGGAGCGTGACACTCAATTTATCAATTTTAAGGGGATCGCGGCTGCTTAGTACGTGATTTTTCTAATCCTACGTAGGTGGAATTTATGAAATTCCATGTTTAAATCAGGTTTTGATTTTATAATTCGCAAAGTGATTAGATATCATCTTTACGGAGTTCAACACTCAATTTATCAATTTTCACGGGAATCGAGTTCGTAAGTACGCGATTTTTCTAATCCTACGTATGTGGAATTTATGAAATTCCATGTTTAAATCAGGTTTTGATTTTATAATTCGCAAAGTGATTAGATATCATCTTTACGGAGCTCAACACTCAATTTATCAATTTTCCAGGGAATCGCAGCTGCTTAGTACGCGATTTTTCTAATCCTACGTATGTGGAATTTATGAAATTCCAGTTCAAATCAGGTTTTGATTTTATAATTCGCAAAGTGATTAGATATCATCTTTACGGAGCTCAACACTCAATTTGCATATTTCGGGTTCGTTAAATCTGGTATAATTTTGACGTTAGATATCGATCTCTATTAGGATATGGATGGCAGAATCCTGTTGGCCATTTGCGTTTTGCGTGTCTCTATTTTAGATGTTGAAGGGGTGGCCTAGTCGCTGGGCTTGGTCCTCATACGGGGCGTTCCTTCGTACTTTCATAAGATGTACTGGTTCGCCTTATTTCAATCATTGGACGTTAGCTGGTGTTATGCTATTTCGAATGTTATTGTTTCGGACTGCTCGTTTGCGGACTTTGCCTCTTGAGGCTCCGCCCTGCCGATGGTCGCGTAAAGAGTTTATAGTAGGGACGCGAGTGTCGTGTGGTGAGGTGGTGTGTATGATTTTACCTACCTATCGTTTCTCGCTTTGTTATTGTTTGGGTCCCTAGCTATAGCTCTCTGTTCGCAAGAGACACCGGGTTCGCAGCTTGACCAGCTAGCTCTTCCTAGACCCCGGATACTGAAGCCTTTATTCGTAATTAATTAAGCAGCTTCTCGCGCCATTAAGAGGCGTACGATTTGGTTCTTGATTAATTGTGACCAGCCGAGGTATCCGTAAGATGCAGGTGGTAGCTGGTGCTGGCCCTAACGTGGTCCTACCCACGCAGGTACACCCTACGAGTCTAATGCGCGGTGCACTCAGTCGGGATGCCACTCCCTTGACCTTGTGTCACTCGTGCTGCTTCACACTCCAAGAGACGGATAGCCACGACGCCGTGCGTGGGGACCCGTTAGTGGAGTGTGCCCGGACGCTGTGAGTAGGGGCGGCCAAGCGCAGTGCAGGGGAGCCTTACTCCTCACAGAGTATCCTAATGAGTTCGTTTACTCAACTGACGGCCAAGCGCGATGCAGGGGAATCAGTTGAGAAAAAGAACACTCGTTCTAACATGGTGTTTCCCAAACTGTTAGTATGTTGTGCTTTATCGGTTCGTTCGGTCAAACGACGGCCAAGCGCAATGCAGGGGAATCGATTTGATCGAAAGAACACGTCTTTGTTACATGGAGAATCTACGTGTAATTTTATGTACTAGGTGTGCTGTCGAGCAGCACTTCGTCTTGACTTATTAGATTTGACAAGAGCCCCGAGGCTTATCCTGTCACGGTTTATATAGGTTGGCGGATGGACCCCGGGAGGGTGTTTTGGGGTAGGTCACGTGATGTTTGTCGCACTTCAATCACTAGGTGAGAGAGGTGCGGGGTGACGTGTAGGAGTACCGTTATTTCTCGAATTTCTATTATTAGCCAATCTTTGTCCCTCTAGGGTTTCAAGCGAGGTTTCTGCGAGGTTGAAATTCGTTGGACAATGTTATTCTCCTACTTGTTGTAGGTTCAAACTTTTTATCTATTTTTTCTCCGGTTTGATTATGGTTTTTCCCGATTCAGGCCCCTATGGGTCTTTCTCTGTTTTGTAGGCCGCTGTCCTGCTGTTTCGTTGATGACTAATTGCCCAGGATAATTAATTGTGGTTAATTATCTCTTCCTTGGTGTGTTTTTGACAGATTTCTAGTGAATTTATATGTTTTTTGTTATTTTCCGGTGTTCTCCTACGTGAGGATCGTTTTTCTCTATGTTTTTTGTTTGGTTTTTGGTCGATATGAGTTTGTTTTATGTGTTTTATTAATATTAATGTTTTATTTATGAGTGGGGGTACGTAGCGACGTTTCATGAGGAGTTACCTTGTTGATCTTTCTCTATGTGTCATGGTATCTCCATAGTTCCATGAATTCTTTCCTACGTTTGCCGGGCCGTGGCGTTCCCGATGTTCTCGCCTTTTGGATAGAGTGGCCTATTTGGGGGTTGTGCCGTATGTTTAAGGCTTGGTCTGGTGATTGTGTAGGGCGGGGGCTACTACGCTTGTCTAGTAGGCCGGTGTGTTCTTGTTGTTACGCCTACTGTTATGTTTACATCGTGATCTTTGGCTAGGCAGGCCTCTTATTTACGCCATTACTTTTAGGGTGTGTACTTGTAATTCTGCGTGTGTACCTACTAGTCCTTTCTATTCTCCTCGTCCGGTCGATACTTCTTTCGATCCGGTCTGGAGTGTTTTGTCTACCCAGAACTATTTTGTGTGCTTTGTCTTATTTTGGTATATTTTATATCTTATTTCAGTTTGTGTATGTTGGTTTGTTAGACGTGGTAAAGGTTGTGAGTCATAGTAGCGGATCGCCTTAATGCGTTCCGTTACAAGGCATAACATGTTTTATATATTTATGATGGTGTTTTTACTATAAATTCCAATATTTTACGAGAGACATATTAATGTAATCCCAAGAGAAAAGGGGAATTAATCCTGATGTACTGATCTTTCTTCTATTACCCGACTATACTTGGTAAGCTCATTAATTCGATGTGGGTTGTACTCGTTTTCGAGTGACAGCCATGGGTAGTTTCCATATGGAAGCATAATTGTTCCTTTTGCTGCTGATATTTTGCCTAGAGTATTCGTGTGAACATTTTTATAGTCATAACTCTTTCGTTTAAATCAACGGTTCCTCTGCTTTTGTTAATTGTTTCACTTAGTTAATAATTGTTCGGGATTTCATCATCTTTGTAAAGAGAGAGAGAAAGAAGATTTCAGGCAAGAGCGAGAAGAAAGGGTGCGGTCCCTTGGTCACGTGATAGCGTTCCCTCCAACCGCTCCCTTATGACCAACAACGCCCCGACGGCGACTAGCCGAACCCCTAGTCTAGGATTGAGGGTAAGGCCGCGCTGAATCATAGATCCATAAATGGCAGTCGATAACCGGGTCTACGCAGTAGATCCCAAAGTTTGAAAGTTTGTCTTTTGACCGGGAGCGCCGAAAAATTCCATCTTTACAAGATTAATTCTTCCCGGGAGACGGTCGGTAGGGCCGCATCTTCACCCTGTTCCGATCTCCGTCGCTAAAATCGCTCTCCTCTCCTCTTAAGAAGTTCGAGAATAAAAGAAAAATGTGAGAGGTTACTTTTACTGTAGCGAAACTAAAACAGAAGAACTTTAACGTAATCGAAATAAAAAAAGATAAATGCGACGTTACGTCAGGACGTAACAATGCTTTCGCGCATACTTGCACAGATTCAAGAGAAGTGACTCCCCATGTTTTTCCAATGCCCCTTCTACGAGGGGACACGGGCGAAACTAGAGAGGAATCTGGAACATTCTATCAGTCTAGAAAACTTATTGGAGTGCATGCTGAAGAGCCAATCAGCTTGGAACAGAATTGCAGAGTACGCGGAATGCATCATCAATGATCTCCGCACCACGTACGAGGATTAGGCCGCGAGGCGTAATAACATCAGGACAGCAGTAACATCAAATAAGAACGCCCCGGCGAAGTAGTATTTACAAAGAGTGCTGCCGGGGAACCACCGTTCCAGGAGCAAGGTTAGAGGTGTTGGTTAGGTTTTAGTGCGGTAAAAATCCCACATAACTTGTCTAGATGGTTTTTCAGGCGAGTACCTTTTGAAGGTTTCCCCCTGCACCTCATTAATCTAAATAAAAAAAAAAGCTTTAAACACACACACACACACACACCAGTATACTGGTGGAATGACGCGATAGCAGAGCTACGCGCCAAAAGCAACAAGGCAAGGAGACTTGCCTAGCGTGCCCGGGGGAAGAACACGTTCCATCGACTAGAGGAACGACACGAAAGCGCGTTGCATGCTAAAAAAGGCCATGAGTAGCAGCAAAAAGCAATGCTGGGACGAGCTACTTGACGAAGTGGATGATGACCCCTGGGGCAGACCATACAAGGTGGTTATGTCTCGGCTTAAAAGTCAACCAATGCCAGCGCCCACGTGCCCTAATATTCTGCGAAGGATTGTATCGACTCTCTTCCCGCAGCAAGAGGAGCACGAATATCGAGTGATTCTGGACGCGAGTGAGGTGATTCCATCAATCACAACGGAAGAACTAGCGAAAGCCTGGGGCAAAGTTGGGACGAGCAAGGTACCAGGTCTTGATGGAATCCCAAACGTTGCCTTCAAGACGGCGGTTAAGATAGCACCAGAGCTGTTCAGGGACATGTATAAGACGTGCCTCGCGAAAGGGGTCTTCCCCGAAGCATGGAAATGGCAGAGACTCGTACTCCTCCCAAAAGAGAAAAAGCCACCGGACGAACCGACATCATACCGTCCGTTCTGCATGTTGGATACAGCAGGTAAAATTTTAAAACGTATCATCCACAATAGGATGAAAGCTGCCATTGGGACCTCCTTAGCGGATAACCAATATGGTTTTAGGAAAGCTCGCTCAACTCTCGACGCAGTCAGCCTCGTGGTACAAACAGCAAGAGAAGCAATCACAGGAAAGCGATGGAAGAGAGGAGCCAAACAGTATTGTTTAATGGCAACTCTCGATATTAAGAACGCATTCAACTCTGCAAGATTGGATGGTATCTAGACTGCTTTCAATGAACACGGAACGCCCTAATATCTGATAAGAATAATAATGAACTATCTTAGCAACAGATACTTGAAGTACGACACGGACGACGGGCCCCAGCAATACAAGGTAACAGGAGGGGTTCCCCAAGGCTCGGTTCTCGGCCCTCTCCTGTGGAACATCATGTACGATGGGCTACTGAGGCTAACGACACCGCGGAAAGCTAAGCTGGTGGCATTTGCTGATGACGTGGCGATCGTCATCACCGCCAAGCACTTAGAAGAAATCCACGTCATCTTTGAAGAAACCTTCACTCAGATTAAGCGCTGGATGCACTCGGTCGGTCTACAGCTGGCGGAGCAAAAGACAGAGGCTGTCCTCATCACGAGCAGGAAAGTCGTGGAAACTATCACGCTCAGGGTTGGTGGGCACACCATTACGTCACAGCCCTATATCAGTTACCTCGGAGTGCTGATACGAAACTTAGTTTCAAGCCACATGTAACGCAGGTTAGCAGCAAGGCGGCAAGGCAAGGTGGCAAGGCGGCCACCGAGTTATCCTGTCGCGGTTGATGCCAAATATTGGTGGCCTAAGGCAAAAAAGGAGAGCACTGCTGACGTCAGTGACAACGTCGGTGCTTACATATGCCATAGCTATATGGGCAGACGCGATGAAAACCGAGGAAAACCGGAAGAAAGCAGCAGCCGCCTACTGACTGGGCGCGCTGAGGGTTTCGAGTGCATTCCGTACTGTATCCACGGCGCGATGTGCGTTATTGCAGGGATTACACCTATACGGATATTAGCAGAAGAGCGGCGGTCACTCTACCGACGCAGAAACGAAGCGGCAAAGCGCCAGAACGAGATCTATGCGCAAGTGAGAAGTAACAGCCTAGAACCGTGGCAAACCGAATGGGACGTCTCACTGAAAGGTCGCTGGACGTACCGACTGATCCCCGAAATGAAAGTGTGGCTGAACCGGAACCATGGAGAAGTCAACGATTACCTGACGCAGCTGCTCACTGGGCATGGGTGCTTCCAGGAATATCTTCATAAGTATAAATATGAAGACTCGCCGGAATGCCCAAACTGCCCAGGAGTGCCGGAGAATGGAAAACACGTGTTCTTCGATTGCCCATGCTTTAACGTACTCCGCGAAGAGTTCAGAGAGGTAGTAGGCCCCGACGTATCCCCCGACAGTGTAGTAGCTCGCATGATGATGTCAATGGAGAAATGGGAACGGACGAGTGCTTTTGCTGCGAAAACGTTGAAAGCCCTTCGCGAGGCAGAGCGCAGGAGGAAGGAACTTGCCCGTCTGAATTGAGGAAGAGCTTCAGCTAAGATCGCGAAGTAATAAACCCAAGGGTCGTGCCGCGAAGGAACACACTGGGCAATAAGAGGAGGTGGTTTTCAGTGAGCGCGCACACACACACACACACGCACACACACACACACACGCACACGCACACGCACACACACGCAGACAGAGATTGATTGATTGATTGATAGTTTATTTATGCCTTGGTAAACCTTTAGCAACATGTGTATAATAACAATGGAATTATAATTAAATATAATTAATATATGCTATTAATTATAGTAAAATTAGAAAGTAACTAAATAATAAATCAAACATAATTAAGAAAGAACAAAGAATCCAAATTCAAATTATAACCTAAGTAACAGAATATTAGAATCAAAAGAAATCTTAATATAACCAAGAAATGATAAAATAACAAAATATCGCGAGTCAAATCAAAATAAGTAGTATTTAAGTATGATAAACTAATAAACTAATAATAAAATTTAAGTATACAAAATTCTAGAATTCGCAATGTAACAAAAAAAAAAAATATATCAGGATATATATATATATATATATTTATATATTTATATGATATAAATATATATATATATATATATATATATATTTATATATTTATATGATATAAAAAAAATATATATATAGATATTTTTTAAAAAATTTTAAAAAAATATATATATAGATATTTTTTTTTATATATTTATATATATATTTATATATATATATATATTTTTTTTTTTTTTTGTTACATTGCGAATTTTAGAATTTTGTATACTTAAATTTAATATATATATATATATATATTAAACCAAGTCTACATGGTCAAACAGGTAAGCATATAGACGTATCTTAAAGATATCTAAGGTAGACGATGAAGTAATAGTTGTCGGTAAAGAATTCCACAGAGAGATTCCTGAGATGGAATACGCTTCTTGATAAGTCGTTGTGCGATACGAAGGTGTAATAAATATGGACCTTGGTCTCCTCTCAGAGCGCTGAGACATTATACCCTGATATTGGAACCACTCTAGAATATAGGCTGGTGCTTTTTTACCGGTAACATTGTACATAGAAATACCGAGAAAATAGATGCGTCGTGATTTAACCGTAAGCCAGCCAAGTCTACGCCTATAAGGTGTGATGTGCGTATCAAGTCGGAAATCAAAAATAAAGCGAATGCAAGTAATTATGAGCCGTTCGAGTGTTGTGTTCAGTTCTTCAGTTAGGCCATGATAGACTAGACAACAATAATCTAAAAGAGGGAAAACAAGAGAAGTAATTAGCAATGTTCTTAATTCCTGCGAAAGCGCAGTTCGATGGAATTTTGATCTGCAGATGGTAAAGTTAACTTTTTGTGAGATATTTTTGACTTGAGTTCGCCACGATAGGTTACTATGTAGCATCACTCCTAAGTTTCGCACTTCATTAACAAAAGGGATAGTCGTATCATTTAAAAAGATGGGTGATACTGCGCTGAAGTCGAATTGCCGAGAATAGGAATTGCTACCTAGTACAATAACTTTCGATTTGGCTATATTAAGTTTCAAACCGTACTAGCTACGAAGTCAGCAATGGCGTATACATCTTCGGATATTAATTTTAGGCCTTCGGCTAGTTGAGATGGTAGGCAGCTCAGGTAAATCTGTGTATCATCAGCGAAAATTATGTGTTGAGAATGATGAAGAACACAACCTATGTCGTTCATGAAAAGCGAAAAAAGTAGCGGACCAAGGACCGAACCTTGAGGTACTCCTGAGGTAGTAGATAGCCAGGAAGAGCAACTACCATGCTCATCTACCACCGCTTGTGTCCTCCCTGTCAGATAAGAAAAAATCCAGTCAAGTACTGGTTCCGCAAACCCTATTTTCTTGAATTTCAAGAGAAGTGCCAGATGGGGGACAGTATCAAACGCCTTACTAAAATCAAATAGGATTAGGATGGTAATATGCCTTTTATCTATATTTCGCCTGACATCTTCACATATGCGCAGTAGTGCAGATTGTGTACTATGACCGCTTCGATACCCTGTTTGACGTGAGTCGAATATATTATTCTCCTCAATCCAGTCCGTAATCTTACTGTGCACTAGTCGCTCAAGTACTTTCGACAGCTCACTAAGATTCGCTATCGGTCGCGTATCAGACGGAGAGAGGGGTGTTTTAATCTTGGATAATGGGCGAAGATAAGCTTTCTTCCAGCACGTCGGAAACTCGGACAATTCTAGTGACATATCAAAGATATTCGTCAGTAATGGACATGAAGCCTGGATTGATTCAATTACTGAGAATAGCGAAATTTTATCAGGACCAAACGTCAAAGACTTAGAACTAGAGCAAGATGTGATAACGGAGCAAACTTGGTCTGTGGTAATTTCAGAAAAATGAAATACATTTTGTGGTGACTGAACAACTGAACACAGAGTACTAAACTCACTATAAGAACATGGCGGTAGTTGACTGGACACAGTTGAATAAAAAGCATTAAGTTCATCCGGTTCAAAGAAGTTGAGCGGAGATGGACGTGAAGACTTAGCTAGACCCAGTGTTGCTAGCGTCTTCCATACCTTCTTCGGTTCAGTAATATCAGTTAATTTCAGAATATAATACTGATTTTAGGCTTCTTTTAGATCATTCTTAAGTTGGTCTCTATCTTCTTTGAAAGTAGATAGATCTAGAAGGTTGTGTGATCTTCGTGCTCTAGTATATAATCTATTTTTTTAAGATATGCGGTCTCTCAAGTTTTGTGAGAGCCAAGGCGCAGGCGGTCGACATACACGAAGAGTTTGTAACGGTGCATAATTATCTAAATATCTTAAAAATATCTCAGAGAACATATCAACAATCATATTTATACTGTTTGGTGATGTATGTCTTCTTAAATTATCAATAGAATTTAAATTTGGATTGCAGTCACGAAAAATGGGAATATTAAAACTATTTGACAATGAGTCACAAAAACCTGTGACATCTAGATTTTTATACGCACGGCGAGTGAAAGTGCGATTGATTATGGGTTTAGTATCAAACTTGTAACGCAATTCTAAAAGGTCATGACCTGCTATGTACGGTGATTTTGACTTGACAAACGATTGTATCTTATCTTCGCTATCGGTAATGAACACATCAATCCACGAGTCTGAGGTCGGAGTATGATGAGTCGGTAGTGAATCAACAATGTGAAGCGACTGTGAGAAAGCTAAATAACGTAGATATTTCGACTCATAATTATTACTAGTAAGATCACAGTTAAGATCGCCAGCAATAATAATATTGTTATAAGCATGAGAAAAACAAGATAAAGGTTGCATGAAATCTCCAAGCATTCGACCTTTCGGTCGTTTATACACAGATGCGAACAGCAGTTTCTCTGAATTTGACCCTGTAATTTTGATAATTAAATATTCTGGTCCATTCGAAAACTCTATCGGCGAAAATGTCAAAACTTTAGCTTCTAGGGACGAATGAACATAGCATGCGACACCAGGTCCTTCTCTACCTTCACGATCGTTGCGTATAAGAAAGTAATCATTTATTCGTACTAACAAGGAAAGATACTTCGGTGTCCCCCTCCGATTTTAATGCAACTCACGTATGTTGTAGAGCATCGAAAACTAAAAGACACGTATTTTTTTTTATCGGCGGAAAAACATTTTTAAGGGGTGAAATCGCCCTTCAAAAATAGCATGTCGAGGGGTAATTTTGCAGTTTCACCCAGAAGGCGTCAACCGATTTTAATAAAACAAAAACCAAAATACTCCTCATTGAAGACAATAAAAATTCCACGTGGAGTTGAAGAAAAAAATTCATTTTTAGGGGTGAAACTGCATAATCACCCCTATTTTTGAAGGGCGATTTCATCCTTTAAAAATGTTTTTCCGCCGATAAAAAAAAATACGTGTCTTTTAGTTTTCGATGCTCTACAACATACGTGAGTTGCATTAAAATCGGAGGGGGACACCAAAGTACCTTTCCTTGTAAGTCATCTGAAACATACGAATGAAGCCACGTTTCACACACAGAAATAATGTGGAAAGCGCGCTCGGCAATAGTCGATTGAATGAGTTCCATATGTGCTCGCAGTGCATTAGCATTGAATTGAGCGATCTTCAAACATGGAGACGACAATAAAGGAGATGCAACCGATCGACCTGTAGGTAGTCAAATTAGTTTTTCTAAATCTGCAGGCGTTACAATGCTGATCGATGGTTGACCCTCACTTTTCCTAACATAAATTACTCCCGAGCGTGTCCACACAAATTTGTATTTTCTTTCAGCCGCTCGTGTTTTTGTAAGGCGTAATAGATTATAGAACGCTGCAGGAAGGGACTCATTTACATACAGGGTGTCCGCCAGGAAGGTATACTACTTTGTTTTGCCGCCATTTTGGTAAACGTTAGTCTTGACAGTTCATATTTGGCAGTCGTGAAGTAGACACGTGGCAAATTTATTATGGAAAAATATTCGATAAACTAATGTGTTTTAATCGTTAAAAGCTCGCCCATGACAGCTCGCCCATGACAACCCCGATTTTCATGAAAAAATCATAATGAGTGACGAGGCACATTTTCATTTAAATGGATATGTGAATAAACAGAATAGTCGGTTCTGGGCAATGGAAAACCCTCAAATTATTCATCAGTCACCTTTACATCCATTAAAAGTGACAGTCTGGTGTGCAATTTGGTCAGGAGGAATCATTGGACCTTACTTCTTTGAAAATCAAAACGGCGTAACGGTAACTGTGAATGGGGAGCGATATCGTGATATGATTGAAAACTTTTTGACGCCACAACTGCATGCTTTGGGCTTGATTAACATGTGGTATCAACAAGACGGTGCCACATAGCATACAGCCAGGATTACAATGGAATTACTGCGAGACCTCTTTCCACAACAAGTTATTTAAAAAAATGGTGATGTTGATTGGCCTCCACGGTCGCCTGATTTGACTGCTCCGGACTTCTTTTTGTGGGGATATCTAAAAAGCAAGGCTTATGCAAACAAACCAGAAACGCTTGAGCAACTCAAACAAAATATTCGTGATGAAATTAATGAAATACCGCGTGAAATGTGTGAGAATGTAATGAAAAATGTGCGATATCGACAAGCAGCACCTCGCAGCACCCGTCATCGTCCATGTCTATGATCTCACCGTGCATAGCCCTTTGATGCCGCACAACGACACATGAGGCTCCCGCACACAACTCCTTAAATTTAAAAACACTCCTGTCTACAAATCCGTCAATATATAATCGCTCCAAATCGTCCTCTAACCTTAGCCACGCAGCACACATTAATTCAGTGCGCAGGAATATCGTGTTATCCCACGCACCGCAAACCACCCGAAACACAAAAGCCGCGGCAAGCGCGAAGTTATCGTACCGCAAATACATTTTTCTCTATCAAAACTCTCGACGTGCACTGCTAAAGACAGACTGAATGCTCCGGATGAGGCTGGCGTTGATCACAGCGTTTGAAGATAACAAACGCCCCTCTGAGTCATAACTAGGTGTGCAGCGCTTTGAATGCAATGTCAGCAGTTTTGCACATGTGTACCGCTTTGCGCTGTGCTTCTCGTGAAGCGAATGCTCTGCAGTAAAAGACGCAGAATATGATACCGTGCCGCGAGAGACCTCGATTATAATTTATATATAATTATAAAAGAAGAGACACAGTAAACCAATGTATTTGTTTTTAATTAATCAATATTTTATTTAAATCACTTTACAGATATTTACCGTCGTATGCAACATCCCTGCAAACATGGTAATCTTCGCTCGGAGGCTCCTCTGCCGTTAAATTTATTTTTATCACTGTCTGATCGTCGAGAGGCAAAAGCATTGTAATATTCACGCACTAATCTGTCGTTTTTCGTTACATTATCGCTAAAGAGATTATTAAATCGCGACATGGTGAAGCCGCACGACATAAGGTGTAGGAATACGATGCAAAATTGTCCACACACATCCGACGTATTACTCTGTAGCTGCTTGACGCCGTACCGATAGAACTTGCAGTTTCTTCGTAGTCGTGCGAGATGTTGCGGTATAACCGGTGGTAGCCCGTAGCTATCAAAGTACATTCCTTTTCCATGATGGTTAACGTACATGGCGATCCAATGCTCTCCAGGTCCGTCGTGGTTATCCGTGTTAACTACGAGTCCGGCTGGTAACGACCATACACGAGGAATTCTGTCAGCCGGGTATACGCCAACGGTTGAAAGTGGTAGATACTGCAGACTCTCGTAGATTTGTCTAGTGTTCATGCTGAACACATAGTCAATGATTAAATGATGACCGATACGCTTTGAAAGACGTATATATATGCAAAATTCATTTCACAGCGTCGTCGATCGTGTCACGACCACATGATGAAGATTTCTCCTCTTTTTTATACTCTTCCTCTTCGTCTGCTGACCAAACATCCATGTATGATTCTCCTTTAAATGGATGCTCGCGAAGCCAATTTTTTATTTGGAAAGCCTGGCGCATTGCACAATGCGAAGACGCTGTATCGTTTATCATAGCGTGTCTGAAGCATTTTCGCAAAGATTTCGGCATAAATGTGTACGATGGGGCGCCCTCCTCATCCTCCAGGTTAGAAATTTCACGACTCGTGATATCGCAAAGAAGTATAGCCTTCTCGTGACCGCGCGTATAGATGCGTCTTGATTTTCGCGAAATTTCACGCAAGTTATCGTATACCTGTTTACAGCTCACATCGCCCTCGTACCACTCCAGACCGTGAAAATATTTCGAGAGAAAATTATTCTGGCTTCTCGATTGCTGTGGTAATGCGCAAAGTGACACGGCGGTGCAACGATCCAATGAGCAGAGTACGGTCTATCCACTGCTACCACGGCAATTTCTTTCGGAATAAATTCCGAGTCTTTACCACGCATTCCCTGTATATCCACGACGATATCCATTTTCACGTCTAATCTGTACAGATGACCGAGTTCGACTGATTAGTTACTCGCGGACACGCTTCTACGTGTCTTAACACGAAATAATTTTATGACGACATCAGCACATTTTTCGCTTATCCAGTAAAATCCACCATTACCTGCCGAGAGGCATCAATTTCAAGGACATTATCATATTCCGCGTAGACTACACAATTTATCGTTGAAGCAAGCGCATCCTCAAATCGTACCTCTATTCTCACACTACCGTGCTTCATCAAATTCCAATGTGTATTGCTGTTCGCCGAAAGATCGGGTGTCAAATAAAAAGCAAACAGACAGTATCCATCGCGATAATTATCGCGATCGATCGAATTACCGCCGTTCAAGAAATGTATTCTAATTCCCGAAAACAACGTTTGAAAACATCCACATATAGATGATTTTTCGTGAAATCAGGTTGTAACGGTTTCGAAGGTATTTGAGCATTATCTACATACAACGAGAGATAATTTATCTTGTAATTTTGGAAATTGAACGGATTCATACTGAAGTCACCGTTAAACGCTTTATTATCGACAAAACCGATAATTATATGCTTCGGCAACTGACCTAACACGATATTATCGAGAGTCTCTCCATGAACACCAGAGTGTATTGAAACGGCTTTTACCTCGACTCTCGTAAGAGGATATTTAGCCGTAGATTTTGCCAGAGTTCTAGCATGTGAAAGCAGCACACCAGGAGCTATTTTTGTTCTACGAACGAGAAGCGATGCCTCGAGAATCTTTAAGCCGCATTGACCATTCTTTGTATCCCCCACAAGACAAAATGAATCTCTAGACCGAAGCAGCCGTAGGCGCATCTCGACACCGTTTAATAGGAACCGCTCCTGATTGAATATATCGCAATGCAGATGACCGAGCAAGTCTACAGTTTTTTCGACATTTAAAAATTGTTTTCTCTTCAAAAGACCCGTATTTTCCGATGTTATATCATCCATTTTTCCAGGTGTATCGTCGTACCAGAGAACGCTCGTGAGATGCGAATTTTTTGCTGCTGGACCGTAATTCAAAAGTGTTTCTATGTACGCTCGATAAGCGTAGGCATTATTTGGAGGTGGAACTAATTTTTGATTCAGGTATACATCCACCTGATTAAACATAGAATGCAAGAGATTGTTTACAGGGCCGGCACTTACTTTTGACGATGTGGCCGCGGCAATTTCCGTAATGGTAAGAGATGTTATTTTCACTCTCAGACTAAGCATAGTATGCGCGAGATCGATATACTCATCACCCTGTCCGGGAATAACAAACTCAATCGGTGAATCATCTGTTAGCGAGGATATTGGTTTGTAATACACCCAATTGGAGCCTTCGATAGTAGTTTGCGTCGGTGGGAGTGAAAATAATTCAAGTTCCGATTTAAGACACTCGCACGAGTGCGCATGTAGAAAAGCCATCTTGTTTAAGCTATCCAAAAATATCTGCAACTGTTCGTTGACGAGTCTTCTTCTTCTTATTGTTCTTATTATTCTTCTTCTTCTTTATTGTTTTTCTCTTTATTACACTTTTATTTTTACGGGAGATGCGTCGTGGTTTACGTTCGTTCGACGAATGAGGAGTACGTGAAATTTTGCGCTTTTTATAACCAGACCCCCGCATGAGAGTGTAATTTTTTCAGAGGCTTTGCGTTTGAGATTACTGCCTGATTCTCGCGCACTCTCGCGAATAGCATCTTTCACAGCTATATTTCTATTGAGGATATCACCGGCTACGTTTACACCAGCGCGCAACGCCTCTTTTCCAACTGCTTTAGCGCCCTTCTTAAAAAGTGGTAACACTCGACGAAACAGGCCCCCGAGAAAGCTACCGATACCGTGTCCTCGCTGATTAGGTGTTCCGATATAAACATGGCTAATACCACCGTACCCGCGACGACCCCATCCGTGCTGCACACTGTCAATATCATCCATAGTGGTGTAATCAATCGTGAGACCTTTTGAAATGTAGTGTCACAGTCAACGTTCCCTGCTCGAATGGTATAGGATCCCCAAATTTGTCTCTTATATCGATCTCGATAGTGTGTAAATTATTGCGCAAGAGAGGTATATATCGTGGCGTTGGAAGCGATTTAATTTTTATCGAACCATACGGACAGTCATCAGTATCAATAGGAACAACTCGTAAGAGGGGTGTTTGTACATCGCCTGTAATATAGCTCTCGCAGATATCTGTGTATAAAAACATGCTGCCCGGTATAGCACCGGTGAGAGATGCAGGCCTCGACCCTGTGTATTCGCAATGCGGTTCTATCATTACGGGCCTACAAGCCTGTTCCGAGAATCCTAGTAGCCTTGCGATAGCGGGCGATACGCGAAAGTCGTGGTAGCGTAGATCGTCGCATACGCGTGCCATTTCGACCTGCCCGCTCGCAAGCGATTAAAGCGCAAATGATCGGCCACGTGAGGTAACTGATTTATACTCTCCAAAAGAGCGTCTATAGAGCGATATACACCAGGTGCTACTTGGTCTCTATCAGCGCTCCTCCGTGTTAAAAGATTTAAACCCGATAAATCATAATGACCATCCTCAAAAGTTACGAGATTTTCTACAGTAGGAACATGTAAAAGAGTCATCGGATAAGCAATTTCCACAAGAGAAAGAGACCATTCTCCGTGCAGGCGTATCTGACGCGGTAGTTTTGTAATAAATTTCGTCGTCGTATTATCCGGAAAATACTGCATACTACTGTTGCTCGGTAGTACGACAAAGAAAGAGCTATCCTTGGAGCTCATATTTATCACGGACGATGATCCCGAGCGTTCTTCTTCTTCTTTGTCCTCTTCTTCTCTTTCGTCTTCTCAGATGACGGAGGCACTCGTACTCGTGATAATTCTGCCTCGTAGAAAATACCGTCGATAGTCTCGTTATTCAGATCGTGTAAAATATACACGAATATCTCTCGATTCACCGATATTCGTTGAATCTTGAATAATTCGTTACTCCAACCATGCTCATATCCTTTCACGAAAGCTGCTTTAGCTGTACTGATACATACCAAGTCACCGACGCTGTATTTAGGCTTTTTAATTTTTTTCGCGTTACGCTCGTAACGCTGTGCTAAATTGTCTCGGGCTATAGAGGCATTTTCGAGGGTTACTTCGCTCGGAGGAATACGCGATCCGCTGTGTCTAGTGTGATTATAAGCATATAAAAAATTTTGTAAAACATCGATGTAACGCTTATTTCGCGTGTATGTAAAGTAGCGCCACATTCGCTCTTTTATTGTTCGATTAAAGCGTTCGGCAATCGAGGCTTTTATATCAGGGTTACGAGCAGCGCGAAAATCGATATTCTTTTTCTTGAGAATTTGCTGAAACGGTGCGCCGATAAATTCTTTGCCTTGATCAGTTTGCAATTGTTGCGGGCGACGATTGTTACTGCGCGCGAGTATACGTGTGAGACCGCGGGCCACGTTTGCGCTCGTTTTGTCACGCAAAGCCTCGACCCACGCGTATTTGCTCAACATATCGATAACAACAAGCAGATACGCGTACCCATCGTTGTACGTGGCTATCGAGCGAAGATCAGCTAAATCAGGCTGATTTATACATACATCGTCTATATTACTCACGCTATACGTACGACGGGGAAATCGTCGTCGTACGAGGCGATGCATGTTATATGAATCCTGTGTCTCGAGCCATGGTAAAACATTTTTTCGCGCTACTCTTCGATCCACCTGGGCCAAATTTTTTGCTCGAGAATAGGAAGCAGGATGAGCGGTGTCATAATAGATTTTTTGAAGAATTTTCATAATTTTAGCGATGACCAGTTGAATGGATTCTTTTTCTTTTTCTTTTCTAACTGTGCGGGGGGTCGATATTCTGCTTGTGCGAAGTTTTGCAATTGTTCGTCCTCTTCTTCATTCCCCTCCTCCCCCTCGATGATGTCGTTTTCAGCCGTGAGCATTAAATCTCTGTTTGAGTGTGCGGTCTCGGCCTCGTCGTCGTTGTTGTTGTTGCTACCGTTGCTGCTGTTGCTGCTGCTACTATCGTTTTCGCGCGGTAAAATAAGACGCCGCTCTGGTGTCGAGGATGATGTAGGTGTAGGCTCGTCTAGTAACGCGGGATTACCGATAAATTCATGCGGCATCTGTATCGCTCGCAGGAGTTTGGCAAAGTGAGATCGTCCGATGGGTTTCTCGCGTTTTCTAGCTCGCATAGCATCGTTAACAAGATCAACGATATTGGAATTTGGAATTCTTCTGCCGTCTATGGAAACAACGCCGTTACGATCCCATGTCATTTTTTTACCAACGGCGCTGCGATGCAAATTGCGAAGCAACGATATTGCTTTAGATTAAAATTTTTTTGGTACGCTATCGATAATAAGTGTGTCATTGAGCCGAGATTTAACTTTGTTCATTAAAACGTCGTCGGATTTATTCTCGTGGCTATCGAGTATTGCTACTTTTCGTTTTGATGAAATATTCGGTACGGCATTATCGTACTCGACCATGTGAAGATAACGCTGTAAAACCTGTTGGTACGCTATCCACTTCTCTCTCTCGCTCTTGTACGAGTGAGAGTTTAGAATTTCACTCAGCTCAGAGTCGAGGCGCGATAATGGCGCACCGGTAGTCTGTACGGAAAGCAACGGGTCTGCACTAGTAGTAGTAGTAGTAGTAGCAGCAGCAGTAGTGGCGAGTCCAGCGAGACGATGTATGTTATCATGAGGAATAAGTACCATCTTTCTGGCATATTCCATGTCTCGCGTAGGCCAAGACAGGCGCAAGAAGCAACTTGAGAAATCCGACACAGTGCTCGACGATGATCTTCCTCTTACCGCTCCAATTTCCCCTTTTGGCGGCTAGTCGTCGAAGAATTATCGCGTGCCTCCGAAGATGATTCTTTTGCACGTTGTTCAGACTCACGTTTCCCTGTAAAACGTTTAGAGCACACTCGCATATACAGCGTACAAGCTACATCTGCTTTGCGCAAAATCGCACGTCATTGCTCTTGCTTCAGATAACACAACGCTTGCAATATAATTATCTGCTTTTTATCGAGAGGTCCGCGCAACGCCATTACAAGCGCATTACTGGTACATGGTGCGACGCATCGCGAACTTTCATTGCTTTTTGAGGCACGTAAACGTATTGGTCATCGGGAAATATACAGGCGCGAAATCGACAATTATCAGGCGTCGATTGTTTCAAGTCGAATAATAGATAGCCGTGCGGTGCGGCTGTTGCATCGAAATATACTTCCTGCAACAATTGCGGATTTTCGGGACATACCTGGCGAGCTAGGTGCTGAATTTGCGCGCGATCTCGCGGATTTTTGAAGACAACGATATAATTAGCGTTTAAGGAGATATCGCGCTGCCCGTGACCCTGATGAAAGAGATTTTGCGTGATGAAAATGACACTAAGATTTTTATGATGGCTACCCTTGGTGAAAAGATCGACCACAGTATTGTTGGATGCCTCGCACATTAGATCGTCAATGACCACAAGTTTAGGTCTTGCGTCATTCGAGTAGTCTACTGCTTGCGGTAAACCCTCGCGAAATTCGATTTTATCACCGTACTCTGAATACCCGGACTGCCACTCTGAGTAATAAAAAAGAATACGCTCGAACGGGACATCCGTCATTTCGCGCATGTATTTAAAGAATTTTTTTACAAAATATGTTTTACCATGTCGACCCTGGCGTGATGAGGCCAGGCGACAAAGGGAGCGCGGGTGATGCTCCTTTTGGTGTGGCGACGAGACGCGTCCGCGGCGGTGGTAGGGCGTTCGCTGGTCTTACGTTTAATGGGTCCTGAAAAGGACCGAGTGTCGAACCGATGGCGAACGAGTTGTTGGACGATGTTCCCGGGTAGGTATGGGTGTAGAATTGACGATGCACTGGTGGTGGTGTTGAAGTAGTCTTTATTGATCTTGGCCGACTCGGGGGTCGATCTTTACTCCGACTGCCCGTCTCGGCAGTCGATTTTTTACTCCATAGCCGATTTCTTACTGCCTAACAGGCACTTTTGCGCCCGTTTATATAGTGGGCAGATGGTCGGTGATTGGTCGGGGACACGTAGGTGGGGTTGCTAGTCCTGACGTCCCACCAACGCACCAATGGCCTGCGCGATCGGTCGCAGTTGGAGCGGCGTGGTGGGGGTTTCCGCGTACTTGCTAAACCACCCCCGGTTAGTCGATTCTCGGACGTGGTCGAGCAAGCGTCTGCGGAGCCAGCCAGCCATCCCGATTTCCCGCCGGCGCACCAATGGCGTGCGGGCTCGGTCGCAGTTGGAACGGCGTGGTGGGGGTTTCCGCGTACTTACTAAACCACCCCCGGTCAGTGCGTACTTGGAGGCGGTCGAGCAAGGGTCTGTGGGGCGAGCAAGCTAGCCCCGATGACTCACCGACGCATCGAATGGCGCGAGTCTAGATTGCTGTTATTTCCATGTTGGTATCTTACATTCTAAAGATATATTTATAATGTCTAAATCTAAGCATAGCTATAGGGCGATTCCTCACAAGCGAAGGTAGGGGGACACCGCCGTTTATACTTTATTGAAATATGCGGGTAACAACCACATCCCGTAGGACCACTTATCACAGCTGTCCACGGATGTTTCCAACGTGTATCCATATCGACGAGTGTCTATCAAAATCAATCAGCAGACGCTTAAATAAGCTTATACCGTGGCGGCGGCTGCGGCGGCGGCGGCGGCGACCCCGCGGCATCAGCTATTTTCGCGGCCTTAAAGAGCTGATAAGACGCGGCGCGCCTGCACTAGCTGATAAGACGCGGCGCGCCTGCACTAGCTGATAAGGCGCGGGCCCACGGTATAAGCTGGTGTTTACGCTGTATGTAAATTAAATAACGATAATTTTTATATTTCTCACAAATAAAGCAATATTTTTATTTCACTATGCATACATCTCTATATACAAATTTTACAAATCATCAAATTCTAAACAGCAATATTATATCCACGGATGTAGCACGAGAAAGTCTGAACAAAAGGAAACACTCGATAAGAAAGACGGGACAAAAGGAATCAACGATGAGAAAGTCAGAACAAAAGGGAACGGTAGAGAGATAGCAGCTACTGTTACGAATAGCAGCACAAAAAGAACGATCCGATAACGGTTTTATACATAATAAATCAATTTTTTTCAATGTATTGTACACAGTAAATATGTTACATGAAATTAGACAAAAAGATTATTTTTAAATATCGCGAATTCAGCCGTAAAACTATATACTTTTTTGCGTTATACTAATTAGCGTATTTCACAAAAGCCATACGGTACAGTAGAGTACAGCCCGTGCCGTTTTCGCTTCGTGTCAACAGGTTCGCATGATTTCGTTTCTTTACGCGTTACTACATGATGAAATTCCGTACGTCGAATAGCGTCGAATTTTAAAATAATAGGTACGCTCCTTCCTCCTGTCACGAAAGATCGTAATGCGTTATAATTTACGTGACGGCTATTCGCAAAGTTTAGCGTGATACCCTTCACTTTACATTTTTCAATAATCGTACCGTCGGGTTTACGAACAAGGTATGCATAAAATTTTGGTCCACCCGAAACGAATGAAGTTATATAACTACCAGGCCCGTATTCACTTAATTCATCCGTAAGATCTCCTAGAAATTGACCGATTGGCGGCTCATACTCGTTACCACCGGGATGGCTCACGTAAATACAGGAGTCCGTATCGCAGTACAATATTCGTCGCCCGAGCTCCTCAAGATAACTGTATAATTTTAGGCGTGCCTGTGCCGTCGTGTATGCTGCAATTACGGCGTTTGATGTCGGTGATGGTTGGATAGCATCGCGGTTGCTCACATAGTTTACATACATTATCTTGTGATTAACCGGTAGCATCCCCGTCACCTCAATCTCCGGACTCGTTAGTAAATTCATTAGCTCCGCGCGCGTGAAAACGACAACGGTTTTCGTGAGATTCTCTCGTTGACCAAACTTTCCCCAGAATGAATTGAGAGCCAATTTTGCTAGTGAACGTAAACCCGGATTTGGCTGCAAAGCACTTCGCTCGAGATATACACCCTCAGAATCTTTGTACAATGCTATAAAACGCTTTATTGCTTCCTCGTCATCGTTACACTCTGTTGGCGGACCACTCGCCTCCTGTTTTATTTTTAGGAATGTATCGATGTACTCGGCAAAATGACCGCCTCGTCGCGTTGTTGAGTCATACTGCGTAACAACGTATTGCCAAATTTCATAGATACGCGTCACTTTATATCCGAGCGACACAGCTTTTCTCAGTTCGTCCACGACCCATGTGCCGTCAAACGCTCGCTCAGTCGTGTCATCGTGTGTACAAACCTCGGACGTGTCTATATCTGTACTTCACGTTCTACACAGGGGGAACAGTAGTTTCCCATGCATGCGAACAGGCAGTACGGGTATATACAAATCGCGCGGTGCCAGCACGGTACACTTCACGAGACCCTCGACGACACTTAGATCGTTTTCAAGTCCTACGAGTTCTCGACACTCGTCACCTACGTACAATTTCGGGTGTCCAACGGGATATTTTCCATTCTTACATACCCACGGATACAGCGAGTAAACATCCACATAGCATATCTGCTCCCCATTCGCGACGTCGTACAAGCTTACAAAATTTTCCGTTCAACCGCCAAAGAATGCATCGCGTGGTTCGAGAGGCGCCTGCTTGACCATGGCGTGATTTTTCACGTATATCGACAATTCCTCGTTATTCTCGAGTAATCTGTCAAAATCGCATTCCCATATTTCGGTTTGAGTGTACCCTTTCGATCTGATTCGCCCGGAAATAAGAACGGTACGCTCGTATCGCTCATCCATTGTATCGCCGAATTTAGTTCGAGCATCTCTATTCACGCGATAACATCGCGGACAACCGTGCCAAAAGCAGCCGTGAAATTGAAGAACGTGATGGACCCCCGCATCCACGTAGTAACCGTCCACAGCCGGTAGGCCGGCCGGAGGGCGATACTCTCTCGTGCGTCCAGCATGAGCGATAACGCAGTTGAGCTCACGCTCGAGCCATACGAGCCATACGACGGCCTTGTGCGATTGCTTATCGCCCCAGCGATATCCTCCTGGTGGTAACACCGCAATGCGATCTTTCTGTAGAAAATTCTTTCGAAATACTCTCATACATGCTGATGCTATCGTGCATGCTTCTGTAAAGGGGCACACGCTCCCATGACATATAAGTAACTCTCGAAAAGCTAAACACGCTCGTCTCAAAACCGTAACATCTGTACGACAATATTGCACAAATTGCGTCGCAAAATCAAATTTATAATCTACGCGACTCGATTCTTCCTCATACCATTTTAAAAAGCGCTCGCGATCCGCTGAGAACATGGTATCGGGTGAGTAAAAATGCAAAGCCGGCAGAGGACCTGAGTAATTCTGATATTCCGGTGTGTTGAATAAATAGGGAAATGTACCTTTTGACACCTCATCAGCGAAACCAAAGGCCTTAGGTAAAGCGCTAAGAGCCATGGGTAATTAGTTTAGACTATCGAGAAAAACGACATCGCCAATTTTCATCGAGACAATCTTCGTACCATTCATAATCAGAGAGGGCAGCTGTGTTTTTTGCACCTCGATTAAATACCGTAGAATAAATTGTGCGTCGAAACCTTTAGCATTATGGGCAATGCAGATGGTCTTTTTAAATTTTTGCGATAATGCCAATTTTACGAGATCCCCAACAGGATCATCGATAAACACGAATTCACGTTTACCACAGCTAGCACAATCGGTCTCTATATCTGTGATATCCAGACATGCCATACATACGCATTGTGCAACACATAAATTCGGCTCGTGATTTCGTGTCGATTTATCATCATGCAATTGCTCGTGTTGCTGCGTCTCAAAATCATAAAATAAAAATCTCGTAGAAGACTTGTCTTTTTTGTTCTTCTTTTGCGTCTCACGTTTCTTAAGAGGTGCTATAAAACACGCATGCATAGTCGGTCGCGTTTGTTTGCATATAATACAAAACGATATACCACATACATGCATCTTTTTATCTGTGGTTTTAATCATACGCGAGCAGCCTCTACAGATTTTCAATGCGTTACAGACGCTGTACCGTCTATATTTACGAGACGTGATATCCGCGGAGCTCTCACTCTTGTGATAAGCCATGCAAAAAGCACCAAAGAACGAACGATTACAGTCTGCGCAATACTCAGGCTGAGAGTGTATATTACCGTTGCAATAAGTGGATTTACATCGAGCACATTGATAGCTACATCGATGCTCGAGTACTCAAATATACTTGGAATTACAGTGTGTGCAGAACCCCCAACTACCTAGCGCACCGGCGAGATTTAATATCGGTTGATAGTGATGAGAACGCTCGTAATAGAGAATAAAGAGTGTATGATTAATTTTACCTGTTGCAGTGAGTACGTATTTTCGCCCATCGTACAGAGCCGGAACGCGTTTTCCGAAGGTGAGAAATTCATAAACAACAATCGCTATATCCTCGTGAACCAAGTACTCCTGAAAGAGCTGAATTTCGCGCGCACCACACCCCCTAGATGGTGTCGTTACCCCTGTATTACGTGTGAGCTCTATCGCTGCTGTATATTGCGCATCTCAAAGCCCGTTCCGAATTTGACACCATCATCTGTGTAGCACACCCGCACGTATTTGACCGCATTCGGCATGCGCTCGGGCAGTGACAAGGGATCGTTGTAGACACAAATTATCGCGATTACTTATGCGTAAAATTGACTTTTTTGCTATAGACTCGTGTGTAAGCCTAGTGCCCACATCAGCTCCTTTGACGCCTCGTACTATACATGTCGTCATTCTACATGTACCAGCGTCTATTCGAAATTCGCGCGCGCTCTGAGCTACACTATTAATTAGTCGCCATATATCGTCGGGAACGATATCACGAGCTGGTCGAAATGATAACCATACAGGTCCTTGCGCAAAAGCCGGTACGCTCAGAGTCATACCCACATAATCATGTCCTTCGCACGATTCTGTAAGACGTGTGAGAACATCTCGTACACCTCCCTCGAACCATGTCAGATGATCGATACCGACCGGTGGCTGACGAAAATAAAAATCTGTCTCTCGACCCTGCATCCTAAAGCGTGAAAAATAACGTCTCTGCCCGTTGTCGATACCGAAACGTTCACCAGGAGGCAAAACATCACCACCCCGTGCAGCAGTCCCTCCATCGCCAGTCTGTCCACCTGCAGGCATAATTAAACCATTTATTAGAATTTTTATTTAATTTACTTTAAATTTTTGTTTGTCGCTGGCTATATACTATGCATATAATTCGTGTAACGTAAGAATTACAAACTTTTATTTGCTTCTAGTCCTCGAATCCGTCGACTGCACCCGGGAACCGCCGACGCATTTCGTAAACCAACTCGATTGTCGGCGGTCTCGGCACAGTGAATCGTGCAAAGCGAAAAACGTTTGGGTCCGTCTCGTACCCTGCTTTTTCATTTTACTATTATTATCCGCGTAATTTTTTTATTTTTGTCAGCGTAGTTGTATTATTAAAAGCTTACCTGAATCTACAGGGTCCTCCTCCTCTTCCTCCTCCTCCTCCTCGTCGTCATCGTCTACGTCTTCCTCCTCCTCCTCCTCCTCCTCCTCCTCCTCCTCCTCCTCCTCCTCCTCCTCCTCCTCCTCCTCCTCCTCCTCCTCCTCCTCCTCCTCCTCCTCCTCCTCCTCCTCCTCCTCCTCCTCCTCCTCCTCCTCCCCCCCTCCTCCTCCTCCTCCTCCTCCTCCTCCTTCTCCTCCTCCCCCCCTCCTCCTTTTCTTCTTCTTCTTCTTCTTCCTCCTCCTCTTCGTCTTCTTCTTCTTCTCCTTCTTCTTCCTCGCTGTCTGTATTGCTGTTGGTATCATCGTTCGAACTGTATTGTCGCAATGGGCCTGCGACGGATTAATCTGGTTCTCTCGAGGGGCCTGCTATGAAAAGACCGTTTGTAGATTTATAACCGCAGAATGGCTGGGTAAAATTTATCCAGCGATTCCCTACGGTGGTGTCGCCATCGTTGTCCCTGCTATGATCATCTGAATCGGTTCTACCCTCCTCATCGAAATCATAGGTGTCGGATCCCATTTCTGCGTCCTCATACTGTCGAACTATATAAAAATCTTATGAAATAAAGGAAATAAAATAAAAGTAATTAGCGCTGTATATTACTTACGTCTTTCATTGAGTATGGGTTGCAGAGCAGTCTCATTCAGCCAACCTCGTCGACGAATAACACGCACCACCGAATCAATAATTATTTGATTATCAAACAATCCAATATTATACGCGTCAACTAAATCGCGCTGATGACACTCGCACAGCATACCGCGAATTTTACGAACAACCGCCTGTGTCGGAAGTTCCCATAGGGTGATCTGTAAATTTCTTCTACCCCAGCGCGAACGCAACGACGGTCTACGCTTCAATATAAACTCTATCAATTTTCTTATCAATGAGCGCTTTACCACTCTGACCATGATTATGCTGTCACAGTAGTAGTAGTAGTAGTAACCACAGTAAATCAGACAATTAACTAGAGAATTTTCAAAGCGGCTCACTTTTATATATATTCCTTTAACAAGCTCTCTCTCTCTCT